>JAPFFP010000098.1:375891-386749 GCA_026153255.1 Solanum medicagineum
CTTTGTAAAGAGTGTAGTTTAATTTTTTTAACAAAGTTTAATTTTATTAAAGGGAAGGGTAATATTGGAAAAAAATTCAAACATCTATCTTGAAATTTGAACAATTCAAATAATTTGAACACTAAAAGAAGCTCTAAAAATTCAGTTATATTGAGACGGAGGGAGGACAATAATCTAAACAAAGAAAATAGCAAAATTGGTAAAAGCATCGAATATGATTATTAGAAAGTATTAATAATAAGAAAACTCAATCATGCTCGACTACTTATTAATATTTGAAATTTAATCCAACATGTCAGCTGATCTTTTATAAGTCCAAAATTAAGAAACAAATAAAATACTCAGTGTAACCTCCACGAATAGAATTTCACACACAACCATAAATTCTAATGAAATATTCTCAAAGTTAGAACTACATAACAGTTATAGGGTTTTGGTTTGGAGAAAAAATTATATTAATAATAAGAAAACTCAATCATACTCGACTACTTATTAATATTTGAAATTTATTCCAACATGTCAGCTGATCTTTTATAAGTCCAAAATTAAGAAACAAATAAAATACTCAGTGTAACCTCCATGAATAGGATTTCACACACAACCATAAATTTTAATGAAATATTCTCAAAGTTAGAACTACGTAACAGTTATAGGGTTTTGGTCTGGAGAAAAAATTGTATTAATAATAAGAAAACTCAATCATACTCGACTACTTATCAATATTTGAAATTTATTCCAACATGTCAACTGATCTTTTATAAGTCCAAAATTAAGAAACAAATAAAATATTCAGAGTAACCTCCACGAATAGGATTTCACACTCTCACAATCGTAAATTTTAATGAAATATTCTCAAAGTTAGAACTACATAACAGTTATGGGGTTTTGGTCTGGAGAAAAAATTTAGACCATTTCTCGATTTGAGCATGTCATCCTTGCACAAGGACCATACTAATCTTCTTTGCATCGTTTCAATTTTATTAGATGTCCTCGAAGGGATAAGCAAACATGTCAATGTTGAGCCCAATTTTGTTGGAACAGGCCTGGTATCCTTTTCTTCTAGCTTGTTTTAGTTCCTTCAGAATGAAGCCCAGTTTTGTTAACACATAGAAATATAATTAACATTATGCTTTAACACTAGATGGCACAAATAATGTGGCTAGTGCAATGGCATAGCCACACGCAGTGAAAGATGATCAGTTGAATGAATTTCTGTCACGACCTGAAATTCAGGTCTCTAAATTGTATATTTTTTTCGAAGAGAACATCATTGGAGGTTCAGAAATTGATTTTGGTGCGTCGTTTGAGGTAAAAGATCCCTTATAACTCTAAATCACATTTAATATGTTTTAAATACTTAGTAATTGATCCTATCATATATATGCAACCTAAAAGTCACTGGTCCATCTACCTTTTATAAAATCTTACTTTAAAACTCAAACGTTAAGAAAGTTTTTAGCTTAGCTTCATACTAGAGGGTTCGTGTGACCTTAGATCTTCTCCAATTCTATTCCCACATTAAGAATTTGACTTTAACACTTATACTCAATTAAGAATCATTAACTAAAATCGTGTATCATATGAAGAATGGCTTAGTCTTAGCTTAAAAAAATTAGGGGTATTACACTTTCATTAAAACATTATGTAGTAAACATAATGTGTGTGTGTATACACACTAGGTTGTGAACAATTTAGTGAATTTTTTAATTTTACCACTAGCTTATTAGTCACGGAATCATAAAATCTTAGGTTTACCCGAATACAACAAAAACATTAGGGGATCCTTTTTCCTCTTAAGCCTTGATGAAAAAAGTTACTCGATATCTATATTGATTAAAAATAGTGTTTTATATAATAAGTCGAGGAGGTACATGCAAGCGAAATGAGACACACATATGGGGGAAAAAATGTGGCAAGTCTATTACAGTCATAATATTAAAATGCTAAATGATACACATCAAGGCGTTTGTAGTCCAACGGTTAGGATAATTGCCTTCCAAGCAATAGACCCGGGTTCGACTCCCGGCAAACGCAAGCGTACTTTTTAAAGATTCTTTTTCTTATGCACGAGTATCATAATACATCATACAACATGTTCGAAATGAAGTTGAAGATCGACTTAAGGTTAAGTTTGATGTTTTCGCGGTCATGTCTAGCGTTGAGTATTAATGAGATCAATTGGGACAGGGGAGCTCAAATCGTCAAGAATATTGCACTGTTACGAGAGATGGAGGATTGGTTTGACAAAAGAATTTGGATCATTTCTTGATTTGTGTGTGTCATTCTTGCACAAAAATCATACTAATTTTTTCTGTATCATTCTAATTTTATCGGATATCCCCGAAAGGACGAGCATGTGTGATTATGTTTAGCTTACTTGTTTGGGCCTGGATTACTCCTTCTGAATCATGACCAATTGTGACTGGGCTTAACCATAATGGGCCGGCCTTATTTTGTTTGGTTGGACAAATCATAATGTTTGTCCAATAAAATTAAAAAAAAAATCCAGTATCATTAGTGAGTATTTGATCATGTTAGCAAGTTGCACTCTCTAAATATATACAATAATATCTTATATATTTCTATTTTATTACTCTATAATTAGTCAAAATTTACTTTGATCATAAACTCGATGAGTTAAACTATGACCCAATATTTAAATGATTCATCTATTAACATAAATCATATTGACCCACCGTAAATCAGATCCAATACACCAATGTGACACTCCTATCAACATAAACAATAATCTTATTTTGCTTTATTCGTGACTCGAAACAATACAACACACATTACTCAAAAAGCAACAACAATAAAGTAAAAGGAAAAACAACATGAATTATGAAAAATCAACAATAAAAAGATTATTTTTCAAGATAATCAACACAAACTTTCATGATGGCAATTAAGACTTGGAAGAGGCCAATAGTAAGATGAATTTTTTCAACATCTTTAGTCTCAAAATAAGTGGTAAGTTTGATGATGCTTGAGTTCTTATCATTCTCCAAAATTTCCCACTTGATCAAATAAAAGTTGAATCCAAGATCAAGCAATCCACCTTCAATAATCTCTACTTCCTTCACTCTTCTTTCATCATCCACCAACACATATTTTTCTTTGTATGGAGCATTTCCAACTAAACCTAACATATTAGAAGAATTCACAATTTAATTTTGATAAACATTTATTTATGCTGATGTTTACATCAAATTAATGAGTACAAATATCTTGTATATGTATGAAATCGAATCTAGAATTGTTGAAATATGGATGCACTATTAAAGAAAAGAGAGAAGAAAGATAAAGTATTAAGTGGCAATTGTTCCCTCTTCCACTTGATATTAACTCAACCTTCAATCAAGAGCGTCTTCCTGGATTGTTTAGTATAGGTACAAGCAGATAATATTAGATCAATTCTATAAAATATTTACATAAGATATTTAGTTTGACAATAAAATCATATGTTCACGCGCACCATAATTTTGACAATAAATCCTCCCTTGATTGTATACACATATATATCACTTAACCATGGTTCGCGATACTCCTCCTTTTTATTTATTGTTTGGAGAATCAAATAGATCTTTTTTTCCTACACTTCTCTAAAATATTTTAAGTTATTAACTGTTTTGATTTTGTAGTAATTTTTATGTAGCTTTCAAATATGCAGATTTTATTTTCTAAAAGCATGAAGAATCTATGTTTCGATCCGCACAATAAACATTAAGGATTTTTAATTTTGCACCCTCCTAATATACATAGGATGGTTAACCGATAATTATGTATGTATGATACGTATATTTTATATTTATTGATTTGATACAAATATATCAGTATGCAAAAATATTTTTTATGTAAATTAAAAAGTAACTTACTAATTTGCATAATTGAACCAGCTCCTCCATTGCCTTCAATCAATTCAACATTTTCAACAATGTGTGAGAGTTTTTCAACAATCAAATTTGGTAATTTAAAAGTACCATAGAGATTCCAAACTTCACTTGCTGGTGCATTTATTTGTATTTGATCTGAAAAATTTCCCAACATTTTTTTTATTTTTAAGAATATATTATCTTTTGGTTTTCTTTAAATGAATTATTTTGTTACCAAGTATATATAAGTTGATAAGATCACTATGAACATATCAATGATTGCCTAGCCTAAATTTTTTAAATTGGGAAATTCTAGAAGTATGGAGATCAATAATGCCCTTTTTTAATATTAGAAAAATATTTGTATTATTTTTTAAAAAATTATAAATAATATTTATTTTTCTCAAAACATAGTATATATAGTATATGATGCTCTTTCATAACATATAAATACATTGTATGCACACATATATATGTATCAAATAAGCGTGAGGAAGAGTGAAAGGGTCCGGCTTATGAGCCCTCTTTTGTTGTTATTCTTGGGCTACCTATTTGTTCCTCCCCTTCGTTATATATATACATATATATATTGAAAAGTTTACAAATTGGAAGAAACTTTTGGTAGTGTAAAAATCAAAAGTACGACTAGAGAAGAATTTCTCAAATTAATATATATATATATATATATATATATATATATATAAAGAATCCGGACTATGAGCCCTATTTCGTTGTTCTTGGATTACCTATTTATTCCTCCTCGTTTGTAAATGAGTTACACCCTCTATAATCTCTTATAAATTTTTATTTTATTCTATTAATCACAATTTACTTTGACTATAATTAACTTGACGAGTTTAACTATGACCCCATATTTAAAAAAATTTCATTAACTGAAATGACCCACCTAAATCAAACTCAACACACCTATTTAACACCTATCAAGATAAACAACAAACAATGACCTTATCTTATTTTATTCAGACAAAAAATAATAACATCCAATAGTAAATCCTCCAAACGTAAAAATACATTGTATCACGCTCTTTCATAACGTAAAAATACATTGTATGCGCATACATATAGTATCGAATAGGCGTGAGAAAGAGTGAAAGGGTTTTGGGTATGAGCCCTCTTTTGTCGTTCCTCAACTACTTTTATATATATATATATATATATATATGTATATATATATAAAGAGCAAGAACAACAATAAATTAGTAAAAATGGACTAGAGAGCTAAAGCCTTCAAGTCCTATTACTATAGAACGAGCAATAACAATAATAATAAATCAGTAAAAGGGCAATCGAGAGCTGACGGTCTAAATTAAATTAACAGAAAGCTAAAGCCTTCAAGTCCTATTATCGGAGTGGACCTTTTTCATTATTTAAATCCATCAAAATACAATACAACATTACTATAAAACGAGCAACAACAACAATAAATTAGTAAAATGGACTAGAGAGCTAAAGCCTTCAAGTCCTATTATCAGAGAGAGAGAGACTCTTTCCATTACATTACTATAGAAAGAGCAACAACAATAATAATAAATCAGTAAAAGGGCAATCGAGAGCTGACGGTCTAATTTCACTTAGTGACAAATTAAATTAACAGAAAGCTAAAACCTTCAAGTCCTATTATCGGAGTGGACTTTTTCCATTATTTAAATCCATCAGAATACAATACAACATTACTATAAAACGAGCAACAACAACAATAAATTAGTAAAAGGGAAATCAACAAACTATGAAAAATCCAATAATAATAAGACTATTTCTCAAGATAATCAGCAGAAGCTTTCATGATGCCAATAAAGGCTTGTAAGTGGCCAATAGCAAGAGGAATTTTTTCAACCTCTTTAGTCTCAAAATCAATTGTAAGTTTGATGAAAGATGAATTTTCACCATTCTCTATAACTTCAAATTTGATCCCATAGAAAGTGAATCCAAGATCAAGATATCCTCCTTCAACAATCTCTACTTCCTTCACTCTTTTTTCATCATCCACTAACACAAATTTCTCTTTGTATGGAGGATTTCCAGGTAAACCTAATACATTTTGTCAAAAATAAAGTATCAAAAGTTTAGTAGAAAACAAAAAAGAAATTAAAATTATTTTCTTCACTATTTTAGAATATAAGACTTCTGAAACTTATATCATGACCTTAGACGTGTCGTAGCATGTAATGATGTTATGGTAAGTAAGGTAATATACAATTTAACTATTGCAGATAAAAATTCACTCGCACTTGATATTTACATCAAATCAATAAATATAAAGTATCTTGCATTTATACATTCAACACTTAATCATGCTTAAGTGGCATTTTTACACTTCAAATTTTCCATTGCTAAATCTAAATTAATTGATTGGATGTAAACATTAGCTATAAGTAAGTATTTACTTCAAACATCATTGCCTATGAAAGAAAAGGAAAGAGGAAGAGATAATTGTGTCTATGCAAGATACGTATCTGATATTTATTGATTTGATGTAAATTCGTCAGATAAATTTTATGATGTTTGAAATAAATTAGTTACTTACTAACTTGTAGTAGTGTACCAGCTCCTCCATTGCCTTCAATCACCTCAATTTTTTCAGCAATGTGTGGGAGTTTTTCAACAACAAATTTTGAAAGGTCATTTGTGCCATAGAGATTCCACACTTTACTTGCTGCTGCATTTATTTGTACTTGCTCTATAAATTTCCCCAACATATTTCTTGTATTTTATATTTCTTTTGATCTTCTAGTGACTATTAGTCAACAAGCACTATTAAATGTATGGTAGTTGCTAATGAGACACACATATATATGCAAAGAAGTCGCGGAGCCACATTGCCATTAGGGGTTCATTTGATTTTTTTCGATAAAAAATTACACAATCTATATATAGTAAAAATATTTTTTATGTATATATAATAGATGTCAAACCCCATTCGCTTAGTTCGTATCTCTATTTTTTAAAATTTTGAACTCTCTTAACGAAAATCCTGGCTCCGCTTCTGATGCAAAGTCTCGCGTCAGCATGGGCTCAACAAATCATACTAAAAGTGGTTTTCTATATATATACTTTTTGTTTTCATTTATATGATACATTTGTTTATTTAATTTAATTTCCAAAAAAAAAGATATATTTTTTTATTTGACTAATGTTTAATGATATTTATCAATATTTTACTCATGTTAATTCCTAAAAAATCTTGTATTAATGTAAGATTAAACTATTAACAGAAAAGCACAAATACTGAAATTCTAAAAATACTTGATATGAAATGAATATGTCGAAATTTAAAAATTTTAAAAATATTCTTTGACATGCCGACGAAAAGATGCAGACCTCTTATTTATAAGAAAATTTCAACCATACGTGCATAATCATGATTGGCCGGCCTTCCTATTTAATTGGTTAGCATGACTTCCTTGTATGCTAGGGTATTTGTATGGGGACATCTTTTCCCCCCTAAAAGTAGATATTTTTTGTGTTGTTCAAATTTTGTCCCCATTTATTAAGGCTCATGTTATAATTCATCTTGTTCAACTTATCTTTGAACTATGAAATTTGGATCATATGTATTTTTCATTTTATTTTGGTGAAAAATTATCCTGTGTCGTTAGCACAAGGAACCACAAATGCCCTTCAACTTAACAGGTCCTTTTATAGTGAGATGATACTCTATATGGCAATGCAACTAGGACATGTCTCTTCACCTTGGATGTGCAAATAAGATCAATCACCTTTGAAGATAGTCGAAATTGCCCTTGAACTACTTGAGTTGGACTATATATATCCAAGATGACCAGTTGCGATAAACTGGCAACGGTATTCCTAGTACAAGGTGGCTTTGACATAGATATATGGTCCAAATTCAATAGTTTAATCGTAATTTTGGCTTTCTTCACAGAGGATAAATCTTAGTTGGACATCCAAGGTGGAGTGACATCTTCTAATTGGATTGCCACGTCGAGTGTCATCTCAGCACAAATGGACTCGTTAAGTTAAAGGACATTTGTGGTCCTTTGTGCTACCATCAAAGGTAGTTTTGCTACCAAAAATAAACGAAGAATATATATGGTCAAAATCCCCTAGTTCGAGGTTAATTTTCAACTTATCTTGTTAAATTGTTCACTCTACTTAACAAATTGACACTATGGGCCACCAGTTTGATGGCTAAAGAAAAGAAATCAACCAAGGACAAAAATAAACTATCAATCCATTTGAAGAACAAAATATACAAAATTTTAAGGAAAAAGTATACAAAATAGATTTAATTTGAAATTATTTACCCTTAATAGACCCAATATAAGCTATTTACTTACCCAAACTATTTACCTTTCTACCCTCTTACCCCTTTTGATTTCGCATGCTAACGTCAGCATAAATACCCTGAAATATACTCTGGTGGTATATGTATACCATAGTGGTATCATATAGAATGAGTTCAGTCCTTTGTGATACTTTGGTAGTATATTGATACCTAATGAGTATATATGATTTTTTTAAAGAAACAAATAAAAAAATTATTAAACTCTAAATTTGTAAAAAAATATTTTAGTTATATACTCTGTCGGTATATATATACCATATCGGAATCATATACTATTGAACTTAATCATATGTGATACCCTGTCGGTATATGTATACCTTATTGGTATATCATACAAGCAGATACTGACGTCATGTTGATGTCAACGCACTAATTTGGGGCAAAATTTTAATAGTATTAAGGTAGAAAATGTAAAAAGATATATGAATATAAATATTTTCATTTAAAGGGGTATAAGCTTAGTTTTTTCAAATTTTAAAGACATTGATTTTGGAAGCCCAATTATATAGTCTATTTCTAAGTGGCCCATTAATATAAATCAAGTCATATCCCGTTTAATCATAAATTATTTTGAATTATATAATGTTTTAAAAGGTCATATAGATATCTAATATCAATTTGGTTAAGTTTCAACTTTTTTTAAAGATAAAGCCAAAAAAAAAAATCACTTAAAAGTAATTTCTCTTTCTTGATTTATTGATTTGGTATAATCTATCGATTTTCCTTGAACACCCGTAATTGTAAGGAGACTTAAAATCATGGGTGTTCATGGTTTGGTGGATTAATTATTAGTTAAAATTATAATCAAATCAATTTAGTCAATTTTTAAATTTCTAAAATCAAATCAAATCAAACCAAAAAAATAACCATTGGTTTGGTTCAGTTTGGTTTATTTTTTGATTTGAAAGTAATAAGTTTGTTGAGGAGAATACACATCTCATAGTCACATACACCTCGTACATGAACAATCCATTGAAAGCTACTGGATTCAATAAAACAATAGAACTAGAGTTATTATTACACGAACAAAGTGATTTATTTGAGCAATATTAAATTTATTATACATGAGCAAAGTAATTTTGTTAAACAATATTAAAATTACGACAGACCAATGATAAAATCTGTACAGAAAAAAAAACCCAAGCTCAACAATCAAATAACTATCTAGGGAGGGTACAAGAAAATTATATACCAAAACACTAACAAGAGAATTTTCAAATATAAATGGTAAAGTTAATGATTTAAGTTAATTAAAATTTAACAAAATATTTATATATTATTTATGAATACTATATAAATAATTATAAATTTATATATATAATTATTCGGTTTGGTTGGTTATTTTTGTGAATCTTTTTAGTAAAACTAAAGTCAAATCAAATAGTATTAAAAATTCAACCTAATCAAACCAGATCAAATATCATATTATAATCAATTTGATTCAAATTACAATTCAATTTAATTTTTTACTCATAGCCATAAACAACCATATATATCATTATGCATATCTCAAATGCATTACCTTAATAAGTGATGTGATTGTGTATAAACATTTTTTTACATTGTAAAATATATAAATCACCCTTTCTAGCATCATTTGGAGCAACATTGACTTTGACATCCCAATTATATATAGTTTATTCTTAGTGGCCCATTAATACAAAAACAAGTCACAACTATTTTATGTTTATATATTATATAATATACACATTTCCAGCAGCCAATATGGAAGTCTTTAGGTCCAAATTCAAACTTGGCAATTGCAGCCATTGCCATACTTTTTTGTTTATGAACAAATCAATAATAAACCTCTACCTAATTAAATGTTACACTACTATAAATATTACTAGAAGAACCAAAAACATAACATAAAACAAGTTCATAACTCATCCTTTATTAAGAATTTTGCGTATATCATATATATATATACGTGTTCCGTCAGTATCAATCATCACCATTAAGACGATGAAGGGGACGATTTCGGATGAGATAGAAGTGAATGTGCCTGCAAATGTAGCATGGGAGCTCTATGGCACATTGCATTTGTCTAGGTTCATTGTGCAAGAGTTGCCAACTCTTCTTGACAAAGTTGATGTGATTGAAGGTGATGGTAGCACTGGAACTGTCCTTAAAATCACTTTTCCCCAAGGTATGTAAAATCAATCACCTTGATAGATAAAGAGTCTCACACTCGACTCATCAAGGAAAGAAGAAAACGTAAGCAGTATCAGTGATAGAAATTAGGTCTTAGGCCTAACTCACACCCCAAAAGCTACCTCAAAGGAGCTCAAAGGGAGGAGGATTGCCTAAACTCATCTCATTAATCACCAATGTGGGACTTTTTGTGGGAAATTTTTTCGGAGGTCTAACATTGGGTGAGATGGGTCTTGCTATGATACCATGATAAAATTAGGTCTTGGACCTAACTCACACCCCAAATGTTAGCCAGCCACGTGCTCTAATCCTCTGAGCTACAGGCCCCACCCCGTCTCCACTGGATCTGTTCCCGGGAGTACCCTAAAAAACAGGAACCTTTCCTCTCCCCAGCCATTTCGGATTAAAAAGATGTGAAAACGCGTTTATCTCTATAAGTCTATAAGAAGGGTGCGTTCCGAGGTGTGAAGTGGGAGAGAAGGGATGTCACAATTGGGGTTTTGAA
>JAPFFP010000098.1:386849-410296 GCA_026153255.1 Solanum medicagineum
CTACCCTCCCCAGACCCCACTTGTGGGATTTTACTGGGTATGTTGTTGTTGTTGTTGTTGTTGTATTATATTAATATATTATCATTTGTTTTCCACTTTAGTCATTTCTCTTTCATATCTAGTATCTTCTGCTCTTGGAGCCTGATATTTTTTAGATGAGAATCTTTCGGAAACAGCTTCTTTATGTCTATGAGGTAGTGGTAAGGTCTGCATTCATTTTGTCCTCCCCATATCTCACTTGTTGGATTTCACTGTATCTGTTGTTGTGTATGTATATATATATATATACATAACATATGTGTACGTAATCTATATTATATAGTTAATATATATTTTTTATGATTTTTGGCAAGTTATTTTATATAATCATATATATTTTCTATAATCTTGGATTAACTCTTTTGTAAATAAAAGAGAATTATATTTGTTATAAATTAATTAGTTTCATGGCAAATTATCCCAAAATTATAATCCAAAAATTTATCATGAGCCCAATTTCAGCCCAAGTTTTTTTTCGATCATATAGATTGGCACTTTCCCCCAAAATAAAATAAAATAGAAGGCAATAAAAATTTGGGAAAACTCTCGTCTTCATCTTCTCAAACGGATCGCTAGGTATGTCTTCCATTTCTGTTCCTTTCGTTTTTGTCAAATTACTCGTATATTGTTCTTTGATCTATCCTTTAAACAGCTTTTATTACTCTAATTTGAGATGTTTTTCAAGTAAAAATGATTTGCTAATTGTTATTTCATAAATATTTCGAGTTGTAGCATAATTCAGATTGTTGGATTCATAATATAGAGTTATTAGTAGTAAAATAGGCTCATGTTTATTATATGAATTACAGAATACAAGGAAACTGTGGGCGGTTGATTGTCCATAATTGGCATTTCCATTTGTTGAGTCATAGCTATCACTTGAATTTCGGTTGTTCATGGATTCGCAGTCTAATTCGTAAGTTACTTTCACCATATTTGTTGGTATTTTAGCTCGTTTTAAGTTCAATTGGATAAATATGCTGTGATTAGTGTATTTCTTATACTACATTGCTTGGACTCTCTAAAAATGCTAGTACATCTGTGTCGGTGTTGGATCACTATTTTTGGAAGATCGGACTAGCACGTATAATAACAACATAAGTGAAATCTCATAAAGTAGGGTCTGGGAAGAATAGAGTGTATGTAGTCCTTAAGCAAATCGAAGAAGTCGGAAAAAGGTAGTGGGGGAGGAACATGATAATGGATAGCAAAGCAATAACAAGTATATGCGAGGAATTGTAACAATCACCACGAGGTGCGATCACCTAAACAGAGTAAATCATAGTTGATTCGTAAGTGACTTTGACACCTCTATGTTGTTCATCTTTCTTGGTATATCAGCTTGTTGTCTTTCTTATATTGCTCAAATTCTTCAAAAGTGCAACTTCATGGTGTCGGATCCTCCAAAAGTACACTAGTTTTGGAGGATTAGCCTAGCACAATAACAACAATATAAGTGAAATCTCATAAAGTAGGGTCTTGGAAGGGTATAGCGTATGTAGTTTTTAGCACTACCTCGAAGAGGTGGATAGGCTGTTTCCAAAAGACCCTCGGCTCAAGCTAACTAAAGCAGTAATAAAATGTAAAAAGGTAGTGGGGAGGAACGTGACAACGAATAGCAAAGCAATAACAAGTATGTGCAAGGAATTGTAACAATCACAACACGGTGCGATCACCTAAACACAGTATATTATAGTTGAAGAGTCCTAGCAATGTTGTTCTTATATGAACTTTGTATCTCTTCTGGTTGCTTTTGTTTGTTCAATTTGAGTTTTTTTCTTTGTTGAAGGCAAGTTATAAGGAGGAGAAAAGGACCTGCATTTGAGTATTTGGTTCCGCTTATTTACGCACCGGTCCTTCCACTCAGTGAGTTTTGATTTGCTTATTTAATTCATTATATATCATTCTTCTATAGATTATCTTTTGTTTGTAAAATTTCTGATGGATATGCTATTTCTCTTTTTATAGCTCATAGCCTTTGATGTTTTTGCATTTTTCAGTTAGGATTGCGTTGAGGCACAAGCCAGTTCTTAGGGATCGTTTGTTCTATGGTGTCTTGGCTGGTGCATTTGCTCATGGAACTTATTTAGTGTATCCTTTATCTCATCCATTTTAATTATTGCTTATTCTTATTCCCACACCCCACTCCCCCAGACTTTTGTGGAAGTTTTATGTTTTAATACGAGCCTATGGTACATTGAACGAGTTCATAGATTCTTGCTCCCATTCCATCTTTTCTGCCATTGCTGTCCAACTATCCTCTTCAGGTCTTCCCAAAGCATATTATCATTTGTCAATGTCTTAACTATTTTTTTACCTCCAAAACCACCACGTTGATATCAATTTTACTCTCAATAGGATCCATCTAGGCCACTTTATACACTTGCTTCATAGTCTACGAAAACCAAAGAATCTTTTGATGTGACACTCTAGCAAGTACCAACTTCGCTAAAGGTCCCATATAATAATCCACAATTCAGGGATAAATCCTGTTGGATAAATATTTACTTCTGAGTAACATTTTCCCCAAGAGAACTTAAGATTATAGCTTCAAGTACTATGTAAAAACATTTATATGTTGGTGGGTGTATGATATTTTACATGTTAATGTAGTCAAATTTTAGTAGAGAAAGTAATATGGGGAAGTCTATGATCCTAAAAGAACTTCACTTTCTCCTATGGAGCCAATACTTCTCGTGAGAAAATCTCTCGATCAGGCTATGCCAACCAAACACCAAATAAATGATTAGACCAAGGAACAACTCTATAGTACCAAATAGAACCTTTCGCGTATCTATATCCAAGTACAAAGCATCTAATAATCCCTTGTACCATTATTCTAATGCCTTTGTATTTCTGTTAAGGTAGTAACTATTATTACAATACGAGGAAGTGAACGAGGATAAAGAAGCAAGAGCAGTGGCAGTTGTCTCACTATGTCCTGTCATAAAGTTGATTTTCAACTTCCATTTTAAGATAGAGAATGGCTGGTTTAAGTTATTGAAAAAGAACATCTGTTAACAATGAAAAAAATGTGCTTGGTGATTCCTTTTGTATTTCTGTTTATTAACATATTATATAAATCCTTCTTATTCTAGAAACCAGCTAATGCATTGACAAAATTGTTGATAGTGAGTGCCTTATTCATATTCAACGACTCCCAGATTAAGAACATATATATAGTCTGTTGGTTGGTTTTAACCACAAACCACTAATTGGAAGTGTTATCTGATGTCATGGTAGATAAACCAAACCACCACTATATGGATCATGATGACACCTACCCTTTCCTCCTGGTAGATGAACCAAACCACCACCCAACTAATTCGAAAACAAGTAAATAATGCTTAAGTAAGATATTGACAAGTTCAAAACCATATAAATCTTTAATAGAACTCAAGTGTGGAAATTAATAGAATACAATCCCCAGGACTCAGTGTCATGTGTACGAGTGTGACTAGGAATATAATTAACTATTCAATACTCGATGCACTGTTTGAAAGAGGAAAAGACAGAAAAGTAAAGGATAAAGGGAGTCTGGCACTGCAAATCATCTTGGCAACTCACCAAGAGACCCGTGGAAATATAGGCTTTAACAAATCAGTCAATGTGCCCACTCGAAACACAATCTGCACCAAAGGAGTGTAACAAGTGTAGTATGAGTATGGAAACACGTGTGCTCAATAGGTATCATGGATCGACAACTCTGAAGTATCGACAATTAAACATGAAATTTCCCTTAACAAAGTCTCCTTAACCCTTATACAACTCAAGTGAAAATAGCATAGAGAAGTCAAATACTCAAATAGAAGATGTCAATAATCAAGTATCATCAAGATAGACAGTTTATATAAAATCAAATAGATGAAATATATGCAGTGTAATGCAGATGGACAGCCCAACAACCCGCTGGTATATACACATGCTTCCACTGCTGGTTCTTTTGGGAGCAGTGACCAATGGGGGACTCGCGAAGCCCATATACCCGCCTGAAACCATTTCCCCTCTAGCTCACTGGAATTTTTGCCTTGACATACTACTCACTGGAACAATTTCAGAAATGGTGAAGTTGTGGTGGATCTGTGAGCATACTTGGAGCAATAGGATGAGAAATGAAGATACCTAGAACAAGGTGTAGGAAGTGAGTCCAAAATAATTCAGGCATGTGAAAAGGAGATGCACAGATGCCCAATGCAGAGGTGTGAGGGATCGGCTATGGATGATTTTAGAAGAGGTAGAGGTAGGCCAAATAAGTATTGGAGATTGAAAGGACATGATGCAGTTGCTACTTATTGAGGTCATGACCTTTGATAGGAGATTATGGAGGACATGTATTAGGATAGAAGGTTGCTAGGCAGTATAGCATTGTCTTGCTTATCCAGTAGTTCTATAGTTTCTTGTCCTTCTATTTCTGTTACTATTTGTGGTCTCTTATATTCTTTTTCCTATGATGCTTTGTCATGTTTCTATAGTATTTTGTCATGATTTCTTCACTTTTTTCTTTTTCAAACTGTTTGGATATGTTTTTCCTTGAGCTGAGTGTCTGTCGGAAGAACAACCCCTCTACCTCCTAAGGTAGGGGTAAGGTCTACATACACTCTACCCTTTAAACCCCACTTGTGGGATTATCCTGGGTATGATGATGAAGTAGTAGTTGTTGTTAAGAAGATCACCTACTCGTAACTGTCACCCTCTCAGCTTTCATAAGCCTCTTGAATTCCTGTGGTAAGAGCTAAATGGTACTCATATTCAGGACATCTTTTTAACTTTAAAGTGAACACCAGGAACTCCTAACAATTTACCTCTTTAGACTCAAAGCTGTTTACCGTATGCTGCTGCACTTTTGCATACCACAAGATGCAAGTTATTGCTACACAGAGATCTAAGCTGTAAAGACTCCGCTATCGAGTTAGCGTGGCGATCTTTTTGTTTCACAAAAGGTTTCAAGAGATATAATTTTGTCTGCAGATTGAGCGTTATGCATAAGTTTGAAATTTATTCGGTCGTTATTTGGTATTCTTTTGTCAACTAGTTTTACTAGTTTCTACTAAATCAACATGAAAATACACATTGGTTGGGATTATTATGATTTATGAGATATGCTTATGTATTGGAACTGTATCTTGTGTTCTTGTTCTTTCCCCTTTGGCGTATGCTTGTGTTTTATATGGTCGTTTATTAGGCAACACAATAATAATATCAATCTACCATTTGCCATAAATCCATTATCTTTGTTTTTTCTTGAGCCGAAGGTCATCGGAAACAACCAATATATGTACACTATCCTTGTTAGACCTCACTATGTGAGATTACATTGGGTATGTCCTCATTGTACATTGTACTTTGTTTGTTTAGGGGCCATGATGGTTTGTTTTCCTTAATTGACGGTTCAGTACAGATCTATATGATGCCGAGAGCAAGTGATGGATTTTTCGACCTGGAAATATCTCTTCTACAACAATTTTCTCTCTGCTTAAATGCGATGCAACTTGATATTCTGATGACATTTCTTGTACTACTATATTTGCATGCGACCATGCTTCTATCCCTTGATGAGGGGTAAGATTAAATACACATTTTAACGTTTTTGCTCTTCGGAATCATTACTTCGTTTGAGATTTTTTCCTGAAACATATATAGTTGTCGTAACCAAAGGAACCCCATAGTTGCTCAAGGTTTCATCGACAAGATCCCTTAAATTTCAAATTAGTTTGTTAGTTTGAGTGCACGACACCTAGTCGTGACAGACTCCTAGATTGACAAGCTTCAGAAGAAGGGATGCACATGACATCTTAGACGAAAATGTAAAGTTTGTTGGGTAAAAATTGACAATATATGTCATAAGTTTGGTCTGTGAGCCATGTGACGCAGTATTGTTGAATACTATCTGCAGAAAATTTCTACTGCAAGTTAAAAGGATCAGGATATGACTCATCTATCTACAAGTTTTGAGGCCTAAAAGTTAAAGAATAGACTAGAGAGATATCAAATTAAATATTGGGGACCATGACAATGGACAGAAACTAATCATTAAACATTATGTATACACAGAGAGAGAACAGAGTAAAGGGATTTGCCTTTTGGGTCAAGCTTATTGCATCGGACTTGTCTAGTGTGAGTTACCTCTTTTAGTTTGTGAGCTATTGCATTGAAGCGGGGTTTTACTCTGTGTGCACCTAAGGACAGCGATTGCAATTTTTCCTTGTCATAAAAAATGAAAATAGGATAACCAATCAAATTCTACCGTTAGACAAAAGAGAGTAGTGTCATTTTTACAAATGGGACTATTCCAATGCTACAATAACAAGTGGCATTTGAATTGATCACTAGCCATTGTTGAAAACACGAGGACGAAAATTGAACTCTATCAAATTTGTAGTTCAATGTAGAACCATAATTGATTGTAACTTGTAATTTGTAAGTTCGAATTTTGCTATAGGGATTTACTTTGTCTTTTTAAGAGTAGATAATACTATATATCTCAAATAAGATGTGACATTGTAATCTTGAAATAATTTTAGTTCAAACCAAATTGTCCAATCCCTAAGAGTGACTAATATTGCATCTCACTTTATAATATTAAAAATCATCATTAATATATCATTTTAGATTATCTATAATTTTTTATTTATATCTATCAAATCAACAATAATATAAATGTATGATCTTTATTTATCTTTTAAGCTATGAGCAAAATGATATCATCTTTTTGAGCTTCGCTGTCATTGCAGCTCAACTTTATGATTTTCATTATTTTTTTAAAACAATTTTCTGCAGAATTACAAGATAAAACTTCGTAAAATATAATCTTCTAGTTCAGCTATTCCTCAACCGAGTATAACTCGAGTTTAATGCACTGAGCTATCCTTTTATCATAAAAAATATTTGTTATGTTAGATAAATTAAAATAGATAAAGTCATAATTATGAGAATCACTTCTACCAACCTCAAGTCCTAGTAGCTTTGAATTAATTAAATATGTGCATTAAGATATGAAGGCCTTTTATTTTACAAGGACGAAAGCATTTTTTTTACGCTTTTTTTATATGTTAGAAGATTTCACTTAGAAAAGAAAATATTGAGAATATATTATTAAAAATTGACATTATAATATAATGTCAATTGATGTATTAGCTAGACTTTTTGAAAATGACAATCCAATTAAGGAGACAAATAATCTAACAACAATAATACCTTGTACTTTGGAAACATGATGTTTATATTTAATCATTTTATTAAGACTTTCAAAAAATAATTAAATATTCACACATTTATTAAAATTAAATAAATGAATATAATAGAGAAAATATATAGGTGTAAGGTCAAACTTTCTTTTGCAGACAATACTTTTCAATTTTGGTGAGATATTTACATTAGATGTGACCATTTTTATAGATTAATATATTATGAGCTTAAATTTATTATCAACACTCAATTATTTAACTTAATGTTTTTTTATAAATAATAGTGGCACATTAATACAATAACAAGTCACAAATATTTTATGTTATTTCCAGCAGCCAATATGGAATCTTTGATATCAAATTCAAATTTGGCTACAAAATTTAAATTCTTATGAACAAATAAATAATAGATCTCTACCTAATTAGATGTTGTACAACTATAAATATTACTAGAAGAACTAAACAATAACATAAAACAAGTTCATAATATATCTTTTTACGAATCTCGCTTACTATAAATTTAATGTCCATCATATATACATGCTCTATTAGTATCACTAAAAATTCAATGTATCAAGTTGTGGGCCATGCTAATCTTTTCTGTAGCGTTTCAATTTTATCGAATGTTCCGGAGGGGACTAAAACATGTGGCTAATGTTGAGCCATATTAAGAGAATAAAGCTTCTCTGTGTAGCCGATGAGGGAGAATAAGCTTATTGGGCCTGGTCTTGCTAGGTGGGTTTCTTTTGTGGGCCTGGGCCGCCTGGCCTCCTTTTGTTTCAGCTGAAACAAAGCCCATTTGTTTGTACCTACTTCGGATCAACTCAATCTCCGGCCCACTTTCCACCGGAGGAAGTCCAGTAGATAACCTTACTCTGACTTAGACTCGTCGGAATCCACCAATTACGTCTCTGTTGTGGTTACTTGCAATTTCTGAATCTGTGTGAAGCTGTGGTTGTCGAAAGTGAACCGAAAGTTTATGACCCACTAAACGGTTCGTGGAAGAAGAGATCAATTTTCCTTTTAATGGATCCCAAATATGCAGGAGAAACCTTGAAGTAATTACTCTTTTGAGTTATTTTCACCTTCTTGATATTGAATTTTTTCTATTTCTGTGCAACATGTTTTCTTTTCTTAGTTTTTTATGTGGGTTTGATTTTTCTTTGATGTTTACGTTTCCGGTGTAGGCATCTGGAGAAAGAAAGTGAACTACTCTCGAATGCCCATAAAGCAATGTTGGATGAATTGCACAGGCTCCAGGTATACAGTTTATCCCTTTACTCATGTTTAACAATTCTATTCAGCTCTGCTTGCAGTCCCAGTAGGACCACCTTTCTGGCTTTCCTTAGTGTTGTGAATCTCTTAAATCCATTGCCATTGTGAACTCAAATCTTATTTATACTTATTTGAAATTGATTGTGCATGTATAACAGTATTATAAATCATACAGTAATTTTGACAGTTCAAGAATATTTACAATAAACGCTTGTGCTGAAAAAAATGTTCAAGAGCTGAGTTTGAGCTCAACTAGTTCTGGGATCACCTCTCAATATCACACTCAAATCAGTGGAAATATAGGCAGAAAGACGTCTCATCACGCATTCACGGTCATAGGATAGTGCACCCTCCTATCATGAAAATCCTGATCCTATCTAAGAACATAAATATGAACAATCACTCGAACCACTGATCTATTGCTCAAATTAAGATTTCCAACCTTCGTGAGGAAAAGAAAACAAGGAAAGGAGAATGCACAAGGAAGCAGTAAAGTACCAAAGCTAAGGTATCAAACTCGATGTTGGTTAAAGCCAGAAGAGAACACATTCACATTAGTTCATCGATCAATTCATCTATCAAAGGTGAAAGGATCCTCTTCTCAATGTCAACACCTTCTTCGAAGGCTTCAAATCTAAAATCTGTGCACATCCCATGTTATGTGCTCATATCCTTGTCGAAAACCTCATCCACCATCAATTCTTCCATGCTTGTCCAGCCAGCAGTCTTGCTACAATTCTTCCAACCATTCCTTTTGGAGCAATGTTGTCCACTTTGCTCAAGCTTAAGAACTAACACCAAAACTCTTTACATCTGAGTTCCATACATTACGGAATACAGTACTCCTCTCCTAATTTTCAACACCTCTTTTGCATTTTTATTAGTTTGAGTCTTCTGATTCTCCGACTGGTAAAAAGGTCGTGAGCAATAACACTCTGAGCCTCACCCAACCTCACTAGGCCATTGAGAGACCGATCTGTTAGTCATCCATGATTGTTTAGCTTGCTCTTGAGATAGCATTTGTTTGATGAGATATTTTCATTTTCGAATGAAAAACAAGAGATCATTTCATTGTGGAATTGGTTTGTATTTGGATGAACTTAATTAAGTAGAACGACCTAGTTTTATCTAGAGTTGCCACTGATACTGGGCGTCCTGCAACACGACTATCGTGTATATAGTAGAACATCAGGGTAAACCAATAGTATTGTTGACTTTCCCTGGTAGCTTTTTAGCATAGGAAGACCCCCTGAGGATCCAAACTGACGTTGTGGCTGCTGATATTGTGACAACTTTGAGATAAACTCCTTTTTATTAGCTGCTTGTAAATTTTTGTTAGTTTTAATTTCTTTCCTTGCCTTCCAATCTATTAAATCAGTTCTGTATGTTGTTCTACTTGTAGGTTGAGGAAGAAATGCTGATGCGTAAGTTCCATGAACTTATGTCTGCTCTTGGTCTAACTAAAAAGGTATATTTGCACTTGTAGAATAGCTTTGTGATTAAGTGCTTGTTATCTTGTTCCTATAACTGCTTCAGACCTGCTAAAGTTGTTTCAATGTGAGGACCATCTCAATCCCGAGTATTGGGGGTCTTTGAGCTTTTTTCTATAAAGGGAACACTTTTATTTCGTCTTCCTGGCTCTTCTTTTCCATTGACATCCATTTTAAAGGATAGTCTGTTCAAAATTCTGCTTTTCTATTCCTTATGTGTCTATTTTACGAACGCACCATCTGAAGGAATGACGCCACTGGTAAGATTATTTTCTGAGTCTCAGTGCCCTTATTGGGTAGTAAAACTGCATGCCACCCTCTTCTCTACATGAGATAGAATGTCATTTCTCCTCCTTTGTCACACATTATCTGTTACTTGACTCCTGGTTCAATGCTTTAGAAAAGTTTTTGGATGCGGGTGTTAAATATGTAGCATATATCGAAATGGGTCTTTGGTAGTATTTCATTTAGAACCCAAAAGAAAGAGGCATGGTGGAAATGCGAGTTTGGTTATTTTGGCCAGGTTAATTGAAGATATCTGTAGTTCCTATGAGTTTGTGTGATGATTTTGAATCAAGCTAAAAATTGGAACACAAAATGTTCTTTGCAAGAATGCTCAATCGACGGGCAATCCGGCATAGAGATCTATCAAACGTCATGTCAAAACATTAAAGAACCTCTAGTTAAGACAACCTGTGCTAAGAAGATATAGAATGTGATTTCCTTGATTAAAAAAATAATAGCTGAAAAGAGAACTATGCATTTGAAATCTTGCAGCTGATGAGTATTGCGATTCATAGATTAGTTTTTACCTTAGTATCCAGCTGCTCTTTTCTCTGCTCGCTTTTGTCTGAGATTCTAACACACCAACCAACTCTCATCTTTTGCAGAAAGATTTAAATGATAATGCTGAGGGAAGGCAGAATGGCCAGGAAGGAGCACTGGTCAACATGATTAATGGTGCTGATGAAAGGCAGAATGATCTAGAAGGAACGAAAGGTGATCACTAATGTATAAGCGAGATAGATATCCGATTCCTAAGCTATCTGTACAGAAATCCATTGTTAGACTTTTAAACTTGCAGTATGCCATTTTTGCTTCTTCATTTTAATAACTATTTTGTACCTATTGTTTTTCTTCTTTGTAAGTAGTGGTAAGGTCTGCGTACACTCTACCCTTTCCAGACCCCACTTGTAGGATTTCATTGGGTATATTGTTGTTGTTACATATCTCTCAGCTCCATAGAGAGCATTCTTCCTGATGACATGGATACGACAATCCATTTCCCATATGTCTATCCAGTATACTTCCTTAGAACTTTAGTCAACAGAGCTAATTGTGCAACATCCGGTCCTGTATTGGACAGATGGGATGTTTGAGCAGCTTATAGGCGGTCCGCAGCCGTTCACTCCACGAGCAATTAATTTTGCTAGCTTTTGTGGTTGAAGATTGGTGAGTCCGTGACAGTGGGATTAGAGCTAGTCTCGCATCGTATTAGGATAGAAGGTTGCTAGGCAGTATAGCATTGTCTTGCTTATCCAGTAGTTCTATAGTTTCTTGTCCTTCTATTTCTGTTACTATTTGTGGTCTCTTATATTCTTTTTCCTATGATGCTTTGTCATGTTTCTATAGTATTTTGTCATGATTTCTTCACTTTTTTCTTTTTCAAACTGTTTGGATATGTTTTTCCTTGAGTTGAGTGTCTGTCGGAAGAACAACCCCTCTACCTCCTAAGGTAGGGGTAAGGTCTACATACACAATACCCTTTAAACCCCACTTGTGGGATTACCCTGGGTATGATGATGAAGTAGTTGTTGTTGTTAAGAAGATCACCTACTCGTAACTGTCACCTTCTCAGCTTTCATAAGCCTCTTGAATTCCTGTGGTAAAAGCTAAATGGTACTCATATTCAGGACATCATTTTAACTTTAAAGTGAACACCAGGGACTCCTAACAATTTACCTCTTTAGACTCAAAGCTGTTTACTGTATGCTGCTGCACTTTTGCATACCACAACATGCAAGTTATTGCTACACAGAGATCTAAGCTCTAAAGACTCCGCTATAGAGTTAGCGTGGCGATCTTTTTGTTTCACAAAAGGTTTCAAGAGATATAATTTTGTCCGCAGATTGAGCGTTATGCATAAGTTTGAAATTTATTTGGTCGTTATTTGGTATTCTTTTGTCAACTAGTTTTACTAGTTTCTACTAAATCAACATGAAAATACACATTGGTTGGGATTATTATGATTTATGAGATATGCTTATGTATTGGAACTGTATCTTGTGTTCTTGTTCTTTCCCCTTTGGCGTATGCTTGTGTTTTATATGGTCGTTTATTAGGCAACACAATAATAATATCAATCTACCATTTGCCATAAATCCATTATCTTTGTTCTTTCTTGAGCCAAAGGTCATCGGAAACAACCAGATAGGGGTAAGGTATATGTACACTATCCTTCTCAGATCTCACTATGTGAGATTGCATTGGGTATGTCGTCATTGTACTTTCTTTGTTCTGGGGCCACGATTGTTTGTTTTCCTTAATTGACGGTTCAGTACAGATCTGTATGATGCTGAGAGCAAGTGATGGATTTTTCGACCTGGAGATATCTCTTCTACAACAATTTTCTCTCTGCTTAAACGCGATGCAACTTGATATTCTGATGACATTTCTTGTACTATTATATTTGAATGCGACCATGCTTCTATCCCTTGATGAGGGGTAAGATTAAGTACACATTTTAACGTTTTTGCTTTTTGGAATCATTACTTCGTTTGAGATTTTTTTCTGAAACATATATAGTTGTCGTAATCAGAGGAACCCCATAGTTGCTCAACGTTTCATCGATAAGATCTCTTAAATTTCAAATTATTTTGTTAGTTTGAGTGCACGACACCTAGTCGTGGCAGACTCCTAGATTGACAAGCTTCAAAAGAAAGGGATGGACATGACATCTTAGACGAAAATGTAAAGTTTGTTGGGTAAAAATTGACAATATATGTCATAAGTTTGGTCTGTGAGCCATGTGACGCAGTATTATTGAATACTATTTGCAGAAAATTTCTACTGCAAGTTAAAAGGATCAGGATATGACTCATCTATCTATAAGTTTTGAGGCCTAAAAGTTAAAGAACAGACTAGAAAGATATCAAATTAAATATTGGGGACCATGACAATAGACAGAAACTAATCATTAAATATTATGTATACACACAGAGAGAGGACATCCATTACTAGCGAAAGTAAAGGGATTTGCCTTTTGAGTCGAGCTTATTGCATCATACTTGTCTAGTGTTAGGATAACCAGCCAAATTCTACCTAACGAAGACAAAAGAGAGTAATGTCATTTTTACAAATGGGACTATTCCAATGCTACAATAACAAGTGGCATTTGAATTGATCACTAGCCCTTGTTGAAAACACGAGAACGAAAATTAAACTCTATCAGATACACGTGCTCTGTTAACGATTTCGGATGAGATAGGACGAGTCTATCACATATACGTGCTCTGTTAATGATTTCGGATGAGATAGGATTAGTCTATCACATACACGTGCTCTGTTAATGATTTCGGATGAGATAGAAGTGAATGTGCCTGCAAATTCCCCAAGTTACGTAAAATCACCTGCAAATTCCCCAAGGTACATAAAATCAAGTTGCGCATGCTAATCTTCTCTGTATCATTCCAATTTTATCGAATGTTTCGGAAGGGACAAACATATATGGCTTTGAGCCATATTAAGAGAATAAAGCTTCTCTCTGCAGCCGATGAGGGAGAATAAGCTTATTGGGCCTGGGCTTGCTAGGTGGGTTTCTTTTGTGGGCCTGGGCCACCTGGCTTCCTTTTGTTTCAGCTGAAACGAAACCCATTTGTTTGTACCTGGACTTTAACCATAATGGGCCGGGATCAGGGTCGGATTTATGGGGTTTTAGGACGTTTATAAAAATCTCCTCGACAAAAATTACATCGTATATATAATTTATTTTTATGTATATTTATAGAGATTTTTAATTGCCTTCCAATAATTAATATTGAAGGCAAAAATGTTAGTGCATACACGTCAAGGCGTTTGTAGTCCAACGGTTAGGATAATTGCCTTCCAAGCAATAGACCCGGGTTCGACTCCCGGCAAACGCAATTTCTTTTTAGTTTTTTTTTTTTTAAAAAATTTTGGAGTCCTTACGTCGAGTTCATACATCATATAACATATTCGAACTAGAGCTCATCAAGCTCAAGGTCGATATTTTTAGAATCATATCTAACCTTGATCTAAAAGGAGATTGGTTGCAAACTACGGGTTCATATCCTCGAGAATCAGTT
Source organism: Solanum medicagineum (assembly GCA_026153255.1). Taxonomy (NCBI): domain Eukaryota; kingdom Viridiplantae; phylum Streptophyta; class Magnoliopsida; order Solanales; family Solanaceae; genus Solanum; species Solanum medicagineum. The sequence continues at coordinate 401,163 of JAPFFP010000098.1, forward strand.
TGTTCTTCGAGAGAGCATTTTTTGAAAAGACTCCATATCCTTCTCTCGAATCGAAGGATAATTTTCGATTAGTCGATAAAGTAAAAATGTACTTTAACGTTATCCCATATACAAAACCATATCAATCACATTTGTTCTTGGTTGTTCCATCCAAAAGCAGGACACAAAATTAACTATAAGCTCATTATGCACTTGAAAAACTATAATTTAGAAGAAAAAAAAACTAATTAATACTTTTAATGCAAAAAACTTTTTAACATACACAACCAGAGAAAAAGGAGACTAACCTAAGGTTGAAAATAGTACCAGATGATATTAAGAGATTTAGACCCACTAAACAAGGACAATCATTCTCAAGAACCAAAAAGATTGAACAGAGGAAAATAGTAAGGGACGGGATTGGTTCAGAAACTTTTCAAATTACTTCTTGATTTGTGCGTGCCATACGATATTAGACTGCCCATAGTAGTTCTACAACAAGGACAACCATCATTCTCAAGAACCAAAAAGATTGAACATAGGAAATTAGTGGGGGACGAGATTGGTTGAGAAACTTTTTAAATTGCTTCTTAATTTGTGTGTGTCATACGATATTAGGCTGCTCGTAGTAGTTCTGCGTATAATAAAGGATAGAATTGATTTTAATTGAAAAAAATTTGGACCATTTTTCGATTTGTACGTGTCTATCTTTGCACAGGGGTCATACTAATCTTCTCTGTATCGGATGTCCCCAAAGGGACAAACATGGATACTAATGTTGAGCCATATTAAGAGAATGAAGCTTCTAGTTTGGTTTTTTTCCTCTGGGCCGGGCTTGGATCTTCCAGCTGAATGGGCCGGGCTTCTTTCATATTTCTCTTGCTTCATGGGCTTTGACGAAGAAACAAAGTAGAACCACACAATTTTAGGGCCATTCAAAATTGAAAATTCTAATAGAAAATTTTTTTTTACCTAAAGCGCGTAAAGTTAAGTTCTAATTACATTCCATTTCTATTTTTTTTAAAATTATAATTTTTTTTAAAAGAATTTGTGAGATGTCAAATACATTAGGAAAATCTGCGTTTACATTTTACGGATTGCAAATAATACATTACTTAGTGGAAGGGATATATCCAAGGGGAAATAAGGATGTATTCAATTGGGAGGGATGTGTCTGAGAGGAGATATAGATTTATTCAAGAGAGGATAGTGATGTATCCGAGAAGAGCTTTTGTAATTTTTTTAACTGATAAGGAATTTTAGAAATTATGATAAAATAAGATGTGTATTTTGATTTTTTTTTTTTAAAAAATAATGATAATGAATTATTAGTTTAACATTGTAGGTATTTTTATTTTATCGGGTTAAGGTTTCTATAGCGATTTAAGTTTTTTCTTAACATGTTAACCGATAATAAATTAGTAAGTTATAATTATATCCTTCTATATATAAAGTTCTTCACTAAGTGTGTAGCTTTATACTTTTACTTCTCTCTATCTCAAATTTCAAAAATAAAAAGTTTGACACAATTGGTATTTTTTTTTCACAAATTGAAAACAGTTACTCATTAATGATCTGGCACAAAATTAGTGAGTAGATAAGTTTCTTGTCAAATAAAATAAATGTTAATCTTAGATTAAATAAACAAGCAAAAATTCTTCCTCACACCGTGCTTGTACTTTTCATTGCGCATGACTTTCTGTATGTATATATTAGTTCCTTTCTTATAGAAATTAGATATACTATTAATTATTCTATAAGATATCAGACTGTCATTATATGCTTTTGAGTAAGATGCAATCTATACCAACTCATGATGTGCATAAGGTCAAATTGATAACCAAAACAATAACTATCAATAATCGATAAATTGTATCCTAATGATTTTATAATAATTTTGTATATTAATTATAAACCAACAATTAATAAGAGGAATAAATATTATCATCTAAAAGTCACTTAATAAAATTTAGCAATTATATTGAAACGTTATTTTTGAGGAAATCAAAATTTTCCATCACCTAATTACTATTCAAGCATTTGTCATTAGAGGGAAAAATAAGAACAAAAATTATAGTGGATGAATACAAAGCCCACAGTGTCTCTTGTGTATATATTTAGAGTTCGATTAATTTAAATTTCTGTGGTATAAAATCTATTAAAGGGATCAGATAATGTTTTTCATTAGAAGTTTTTCAATTTTTAAAGGCTCAAATTTGAAATCTTTGATTAAAATGAAGAAACCTTATTCACTCCATCACAATTCTTGGTGGTCATGATTGCCTGTGCATATAGCTAAAAACTCTTTTTTCTTTTTTGATTTTTCGTATGGTGTCTAACTATGTTACTCAGAATCTTAAAGAATATCGACGGATTCATATTGAAATATCCTCCAAGATTAATGCATTTTTGAAAGATCCAACAACAATTTTAGGGAGCTCGAGCAACGTAACATAGGTGTCTGGTACCCATTCTTAGGTCCGATTAACCCAAATTCATATTGAAAACTCCTAATTTGGTAGGTAAAAACTCCTTATCAAAGACAAATCAATACCCAAAATGTAAACTTGAGTTAAAACTCTTCTAGTAGTAAGATTTTAAAGGGTGTGTGGTCACTTTGTCTTGTTTGTCATAGACAACCAACTCATGTTTTTATCACCAGACTGACATGTTCCAACTCAAACAATTTTGATGGGCCACATTTGTGTGGTCCTAAAATATTGTTAACCATGCATGCTCTTTGAAATCATTTTAATGGGCTCACCTACCCCTTAACTACATTTGTGGTTCTCCAAAGCCATAGGATTTGAAAACAAATTCAACACAAAAGGCTGATTCATCCAAGGCATATGAGCCACAAATCATCAAACACTCTATATATGGTCCAAAAGGTGTCCCTTTCTTGTATACACAACAACAACAATGTTAAATTCTACCTGATAGACCTTCCTCTTGAATGAATGGTGACTATTTATATGATTTTCAGAAATTAAATAAAGAAAGAAGCACATTCATCAGTTTTCGAAGCAGGATTTGAAGTTTATAGATTCTGAAATTGTCAAAGAAGTCTTAACTTATCTTAGCAAGTAGTTTCACAACTATGTATTTATACCTAGTTAATAAATTTTATAGTACAAACATAATTTTAAGTAAAAATTACTGAATTTGTTCGAATCTCTATATTTATGATGTTTCCGTTCACACCCTCCTTTGAGAGAACACTTTTTTTTTTTGCCCCTACCTTGCTTTACTTGATCCATCACTTTCTACTAGCTAATTTTTAAGCACATAAAAGTCTCCTATGTTGTTATAATGACTCAGTTCCTTACAACCTACTCTATATCCACAGCAGATGTGACTTCTTATCGATGCATTTTTCTTTATATAGTGTACGGCTAAGTGATTTCATAACTTCAAACATTGTAATAAAGACTCCGTTCTTTATAGCCTACTCGATATCCATAATCGATGTGACTTCGTACCGATGCTTTTCCTTTTGTATGGTATACTTAGATAACCTCAACCTACTAAAAATCCTGACCCCCTACCTTAAAAGCTAAAAGCTCCTGATGCTGTGACTATCAGTGATAAGTTGCATTGGATCAACATTGAATTCCAATTATAATTAACTATATATTGAGTCTAAAAGTTTTCTACTCAAAGGGTTCTTTATGAATAGTAAATTATTATTTGCCTTGTTGTGATCTAACTGCCAAATTTGGATTATGACAATATATGACTTAAAATGCCCTAACAAAAGACCAACTAAGGAAGGTTCATTCATTTGCACCCACCATTTTGGCCTGTGGATAAAACCAAATGCCCATACTTAGGTATGGATTTGTTTGAATAAGTGAAGAATACAGAAGCAAATCAAGATTTAAAATATCTGAATTCAAAATTTTAGTCAATTTAAATTAATATATATACTACAGATTTGTAAAGACAAATATAACGTTTGAACGATTATTACTAAATTAAAATAAATTTATATATTATATTGTATTTTTCGCCCCCCAAAAATGAAAAATGTACTTTTTTCATTCCTTGTAGCATAATTCTAACTTCCAAGTTCCTTGGGACTGCTGACATTTTTAGAAGCTCAATCTTTGTACATATCTAATATCCCTTTCCAATTCAAGAAGCAACTAATTGTTTATGGGAAAGCCCATACTTTATCTTAATTATCTAAACATCCTTGCTGACATAGTGATGCGGTCTCAATTTATCTGATGATATTTGATTTTATTAGATACGATATTTAAAAATTAAATAAAAACTTCTGATATTTATGGTTTAAGAAAATTCATATATATTTGTGTAGTCGTAGATCATATAATCAAGAATAAAATGATAATTTAAAAATTAGTATTATTAAATATAAAAATGTATCGTTATTTTTGAAATTGATTAAAAAGAAAAAAATATCACAAAATTCGAGATGGAGAGAATAATAATTAAGGTCCGAGTATAGCAAGCTGCTCATGCAAGGTGAATTTGGAATTTCAATCTTAGACAATGAGTCTCATATGGAAATAACTGAATTTTAAATGTATTACGTACACATGTTTAATAAGTAATATATTTTTTTCTCACAACTATATTATATGAGCAAAATTAATGAATTTCATCGAATTTCTATATGAGTTTTACCTATACCCCTTTGGTTGTATGACAACAATAATAATTTGGTTGCAAGATTATTAATATTTCACCAATCATATTGATTAGATTATTTTACTAATCACAATTTAATATTCGATAGAATTTAGGACTTATATCTAACTTTTAACACTTGGACGTTGAGAATTAGGACTAATTAATGAGCCATTTATTGTTAAAAATAATCAAGTCCTTTATATCAAATCGCCCCCTCTTAATAAAACTAATCAAAAGAGCAAGAAAAAAAAAATTACAACAACTAAATAATATTGAATGAAATTTCTAGTGTATAGGACTATGCTTAATTTTAGATAATATTGTTTAAGCTTTACGTTTTTTATTACTCGACTATAACTGAATTGTTCATTTTGTGAAACTATTTAATAAAATTAATTATTAGTCTGATATGATTAAGACGTTTTTAAGAACTTCAAGTTATATTCTTTATGATATGAATATGTAAGTCAAAGTCAAATAAATTATGATTATCGAATAATCATACTACAAAGTATCAAAAATAAAAATATTGAGTCATACTAAACTAATTTTGTATGATAAAGATATAGTGCTTTCAGATATCGAAATTATAATTACTTTAGTGAATATTAAATGAGGATTTTCAGTCCTCTATATTCTACCAATCTGGATAAAAATCAAAACTGTTAACCTGAGGATTTTGAGTCCTTTACCCTACCAATTTGGATTGGAACGAGGACTTTCAATCCTCTATCTTACCAATCCAGCCATTTCATATTAGATTGGAATCATTAACATGAGGATTTCTAATTCTCTATCTTATCAATTCAGATTCATCTGTAAAGACCTGGCCCAACACTGTGAAGTATTGTCCACTTTGGGGTGTTACGTGTCGCCGTCCCTGCCCTCACCCCCGATAGGGACTCAGCGTCCTCGCTGAGATTTGCCCCACAACTATACTAGCAGAAAGTCGGCTCTGATACCATGAATCTAGATTGAAAATTGAAATAGTTAACATGAGGATTTCAAGTAAATGTATGTAGGATTGTTTGACTTAAAATTTTTTTAAAGAAAAGGGTTAAAGCTATGCAAAATCTTACACGTGGACCGTTAAAAAAGAAACGTGTCTCAACTAACTTTTTAATTTTTTAACGACTTAGATTACCATGGCAATCTCGTAAATAAATCCAAAAAACAATGTCAAATTCAAAACCAAAATCCTGTCTGAAAATTGTTCATTAGTAAATGTGGCTCATCTTTCTCCAATATTTATATTTATAGAACTCCAATCTCTTTTACTATCACTCACTCTAAATTCACAAAAAAAAAATAAAAAAAATCCACCATTTCTCTCCAAAAAAAAAATTTTTTGGGGGAATAATTAGTAAAAATGGCTGGAAATGGAGTATTTGCAGAAATAATTGATGGAGATGTGTTCAAATATTATTGTGAAGGGGAATGGAAGAAATCATCTTCTGGAAAATCTGTTGCTATTATCAATCCTTCTACAAGAAAGACACAATACAAGGTTCAAGGTACTTTTAGAAAAAAAGAAAAAAAAATTCAAGAAAAGAATTTATTATTATTATTTTTTTGTGTGTGGGGGTTGAAAATATCAAGTTTGATATTTTTTTTGATTAATTTTCTCTTATATGTTTCTGGGTTTGAAGGCAAGGCGTGACTGGTAAAGTTATCTCGATGTGACTTGGATGAGATTGTACAATAGACTAGTCTGATCTTTTATTGGATAGAGGAAATTTAGTACATCAGGTTGTTTAAAGTGCTTTGGAATTTGTTATACTAACTCCCTCCGTTTATCTTTATTTTTCCCTTATATACTTGATATATGGATAAAAATATAGTAAATGATTATTCTTTAAATATAATAAATTAAAAATATAATAGAGAAATTATATAATCGAGAAATGATTATTCTCGATTTCATAATAAGTTAAGAATTAAGAACAAAATTATCTCTTGATTTCATAAACTGGATAAGTATTGTTCATTTCTAAATAGTATAGGGGCCAAGTAAAATGAATGGAGTGAGTATTAGGGTGGAGCCAAGATTTTAACTTTATGAGTTCTGAATTTTAGAAATACAGACTTCAAGAGCTAATAATTGAAGAAAAGTTTAATGCATAAATGATTAATGAATTTTCTGTCATGTTTCTCAGGGTTCCTTGAATTTTGTACAAAGTGCTAAGGAATTTGTTGTATTGTGTTGGGACGGTGTCAAGATTTTAACTTTATGAGTTCTGAATTTTGGAAATACGACTTCAAGAGCTAAGAATTGCAGAAAATGTACACATGACTGATGAATTTCCTGTCATGTTTCTTGGGGTTCCTTGAATTTTGTGCAAAGTATTTAGGAATTTGTTGTATTGGCACGGAGCCAAGATTTCAACTTTATGGGTTCTGCACTTCGAACAATGACTTCAAGTGTTAATCAAGCCCGTAGTTTATGGTCGGGTCCTTCCCCAAACCCTGCGCATATTCAGTGCACTGGATTTGCCCTTTTATTGTAGTTTAACCTATTATAACATGTTAGTTAACATTGTATTTGGTCACCGACAAGTGATTTGATTGTGTAAATTTACCGAGTCAGTGTATAGAACGTGAACTCTTTTACCGATTCATTGGGCTGTTTCTTGATTTTGGTGCAGCATGTACACAAGAAGAGGTGAACAAAGTAATGGAAATTGCGAAAGCAGCACAAAAATCATGGGCGAAAACACCGCTATGGAAAAGAGCAGAGTTACTTCATAAGGCAGCTGCAATCTTGAAAGAACACAAAGCTCCTATTGCTGAATGTCTTGTTAAAGAAATTGCAAAACCAGCTAAAGATGCTGTTACCGAGGTACCTACCTCGTGTTCCGACTAACTAAACAATGAATTTAAGTTATTTATTCTGAGTGAGTCATATGTTGCTCGGACTATCCAGAAATGTCGCCTGGTGCGTGTTGGATCCTACTTTTGGAGGTTCCAACACAGTGTGACTAAATCTTGGAGAGTCCGAGCAACGACCGATGTTACTTTGACTCTCCAAAATGCCTTTGGGTGACCGTCGGATCCTCCAAACTTAGTACATTTTTGGAGATTCTGAGCGACATATACTCTGGCCCATGTTACTCTTTAAAGATGCCTTCGTGTGTGTGTCGGATCCTCCAAAAGTTGTGCATTTGTGGAGGATCAGACAAAGGTGAGACAACGTTTTTGGAGGGTCTAAGCAACGTAGACGCTGATGGTGTAAAGACATGAGATCTACTAAAACTTGGGATAGCATGTTGTTTGCCATTTTCACCATTTATGGTTATTTTCTTGTAATTGGCCTATAAGTCCTGTCTTGATTGTGAAGTACGTTTTATATTGTCAGTTCATAGAACTTAAAACTCGTAAAATATTGTACAGTTTCTGAAAAATTTTAATTGCTTTATCGGCTGATAACGTTGTGGATTTTGACGAAGGTTGTAAGGTCTGGAGATTTGGTTTCTTACACTGCCGAAGAAGGAGTGAGAATTCTCGGGGAGGGTAAGTTCTTGGTATCTGATAGTTTCCCTGGAAATGAAAGGACCAAATATTGCCTCACTTCCAAGGTACATTTCTTGACTAATCGATTTAATTTTGCTCTATTATAATGTTGGATCGATGTGCTCCTTCAATGTATTACGACTTTGTTGCAGCGAATAAAATAATTTCGGAAAACCAATTAGGTTCTTACAACAACAACAAGAAAATAACCAAGTTAGAGATTGAAGTTTTCTTTTCTAAGTGTTGAGTAGAAAAGATGTTTGATCTTTTTTTGAACAAAAAAATCAAGTATTTTAAGGGATTGAATCGATGATCTACCAGAAACAGTCTCTCTGAACTTCCCTAGACCTCACTTGCAGGATTATACTGGATTTTTTTGTTGTTGTTAAGAAAATAATAGTGTGGTAGGGTAGGTATACCCTTAAAAATCAAGTATTTAAAGGGATTGAATCGATGATCTACCAGAAACAGTCTCTCTGAACCTCCCTAGACCTCACTTGCGGGATTATACTGTATTTTTTTTTGTTGTTAAGAAAATAATAGTGCGGTGGGTATACCATTCATGTGCTCCACCTAAATGGACCTTATAGTTCTTTTTTCACTAGAAAAAGTCAAGAAAGAGATGTTATAAGTTGACATGATCTAGACATTGGCATATAAAGAATATGCTTAGGGAATACTTTTAGACTTATTTAAATGGAATTTCATAAACATGATGAAGACAAGTTGAGCAAACCAAAAACATTCCACCCGTCCCACTTTATGTGATGCACTTTGACTGATCACGTCGTTTAAGAAAGATAGAAAGAATGACTTTTAGAACTTGTGTTCTAAAATAAACTAAGATATTTGTGCAACTATAACCGTCGAATATTAAGGCCTAAGGGTAAACCGAGACTTTCTAAACTTAACAACAACAACATACCCCAGGCTCCCGCTCATTGCAGGGTGAGGGGGGGTCGGATGTACGCAGCCTAACCCCTATG
>JAPFFP010000098.1:424455-448762 GCA_026153255.1 Solanum medicagineum
CGACAAATTGCACAATATCCCCAAAAGTTTTCAAGTTGACACTTTGCCCCAATTATGTTAATTACGGGGTCTAACATGTTTGGTTTGAGAAAGGATCGTAGGCCTTCTTTGACCCGTTTGTGCCTTTTAAAGCCTCCCAAATGATATTAATCTTTATTTTTTCCCACTTTGAGCCTAAAGCCTTTTCTTTGGGCAACCACATTTTAGCCATTATTCTTTTGAATGCTTACATACACTATCCCTCTCTTGGCCTACCCTTCTTGAGCGCACTAAAATGTGCAAATGATGAGAAAATCCAAGTTTAAAATTGCTATAGGCAAAAGATGCAAAGTCTCAAAGTTAAGGAAGCAAAAACGATTTCTAGAAAAAAATAAAGAGAAAGGAAAAAGGATGTTGGAAAAAACAAGAAAAGACAAAAAATACCCTTGCAAGGTTAAAGAAAGACAAGAAAATTTGTCTAATAAAAGAGAAAACTTCCAAAAAGGAGGTAAAGTGAAGGAAAATCTCTAGAAAATAGTCTCAAAAAAGTCAAGGACAACAAAGATGATCAAGTGTCAAACTTGTATTAATTATTAAAAATACAAATTCGGTGACGCTCATGGAGAGATCAAGTCACTTTTATCCAAAATAAATATCCTACCAGCCCCTAAGCCTGCATTACAAGACAATTACAAGTCCTACATGATTTCATTTCAAATGTTCTCACATTAGTGGAGACTTACATGAAGTCCAAATATATGGTATCCCAATTGTATGCATTGAACATCTTTCTGAGTATGAGCATTTTTTGCAAAATGTTCTTAAATCAAATGTTTCCTACATGTGTGAAATATGACTTTGTTTGTTGTTAGAGCACTTGATACACGAGGATTTGGTATAATTTAAAATCTTCATTTGAGTCAAGTTGAATAGATCTTGCTGATACTTAAGTATGTTTGAGGTACCACTTGAACTTGTAGAAGTTACTTCAAATTCAATCTTGGTTGACAAAAAAAGGAAATGAAAGAAATTTTTTATACATTTCTAACTATTGGTACCAATTGTAGTTAAGGTTTGACTATTTCTTTACGTTTTTATTATTGAAAAAAAAAGAGGCCAAGCTTTTTATTATTATTATTCTTTTTATATACACCTGTAAAGAGATTCTTGAATTACTTTTATTATAAAATGCAATTTTCTTTTGATATATGATTATTTTGAATAATGTTACATTACGCTAATCCAATCAGTGTGAGATGCCTGTTTGATTTCATTAAATTGTGCATTCCAAAAAATGTAGTATATCATTTATTTTTCTTAAGTTAAATCATTAGTGGAGTATTACTGCCTTCAGTGTGACAATTAAGCTATTTTGGAGAGTCACTTCCTTCAACGTGACGAGTTAAGCTATTTTTGGTGAGTCACTTCCTTCAACATGACAAGTTAAACTATTGTTGGAGCATCACTTTCTTCAACGTGACAAGTTAAGTTATTGAAGAGTTAAATCATTATTAGAGTGTTTCTCGCCTTCAATGTGACAAGTTAAATCATCATTAGAGCGTCACTTGCCTTCAACATGACAAGTTAAATCATCATTGGAGCGTCACTTGCCCTCAACGTGACAAGTTAAATCATCATTGGAGTGTCACTTGCCTTCAACGTGACAAGTTAAAAAAAGTTTGGAGTGTCGCTTGCCTTCAACGTGACAGGTTAAATCATTATTGGAGTGTCACTACCTTTAGTGTGACAAGATACATCATCATTGGAGCGTTACTCACCTTCAACATGGCAAGTTAAATAATTATTGGAGTGTCACTTACCTTCAACGTGACAAGTTAAATCATCATTGGAGCATCACTTTCCTTTAACGTGATAAGTTAAATCATTATTGGAGTGTCACTACCTTCAGTGTAACAAGTTAAGCTATTTTGAAGAGCCACTTCCTTCAACATGACATGTTAAAATCATTATTGGAGCGCCACTTCCTTCAATGTGACATGTTAAATTGGAACACTTCCTTCAATTTGATTGACATGCTACTTTGGATCATCTTTTCCCTCACGAGTAGTACACCTAAAAATGGATCGTCATCTTCTTCTGTATGACATGTTAAATCAGGTTTGCACGAATTATATTCATATTTATGTTCTATTTGCTACTAACAAGTTTTCTCAGCTATTTTAATACAAAAGTGTGAACAACTTCAGAAGGGACGCAACTAGTCCAGATCGGAGATTATGCCAGTAACTGGGGCAAAGGTTTTGAGGAAGACCTCCAAAATTCTATAATTTCCATTGTAGTCAAGACATCCTTATTTGAAGGTTAAGTGTTTGGTCAAAATTGGGTTCGTCAACTTTCTTTGTCCATGGTCTCTTTTATCGATCATATCAAAAAAAAGGGACAACTGTTGACACCCAATTTTAACCTTGCACAATATAAATTAGTTGGCGAGCTTCTTCAATTTTTTACAATTTGAAATAATTATTTCTTAAAAAATAAAAATATTTTAAGTTATTTTTGGTATTATATATATTTTCTTTCATATAATTTGTACATTGTAATTACGTACTTTTTCATAATTATCCAAAAACCAAAAGATTAAATTCTTGTTTATTGTCTTAGTTTAATTAAAATTATTTATGAAATTAAGTAGTTCATAATTGAGTTAATTATTTTTGCTTAGTTAATTTTAAATAAGCTCATTAATTGATCTAATTTAATTTATCATGTATTTAAATTTATACCACACGTTTTCCCCCTAACCCCGCATATTTTCCCTTTTTCTTTTCCCCTTCCCTTTCTCCTCCCCTTTTCCCATTTTCCCGTTACCTTTTCTCTCTCCTTATTTCCGCACACACCCCCTACCTCTTCTTCATCATCCTCAAAAATCCACCATGAAATAGCCCTAAACCAGTGTCAAGAAACCCACCACCATGGCAGCTCCGATGTAACGACCTGGCCCAATACTATATAGTATTGCTTGCTCTTTGGCCTAGCCTATCACGGATTTGTCCCTTTGAGCTCACCCCAAAAGGCGCCTCACAGTATATAGATCAGTCCTTTACTTATATACCCCATATCTCTCTTGTGTTTTGCTGATGTGGGACTTCTCATCTCAAGAAGGGTTGTTACATGCACCCCCTCTATGGACTCAGCATCCTCACTGAAGCTTTCCCAATCACATGGGATTCACCTAGAATGATCACCGAGGTTTCCCCCGCCTCACCAGGATTCGCCTACACTAAGTTGAACTCTGACCCACATCGACAAGGCTGACACAAGAGTGGCTCTAACATCACTTGTAACGACCTGGCCTAATACTGTAAAGTATTGTCCACTCTTGGGCCTATCCTGTCATGGATTTGTCCCTTTGGGCTCACCCTAAAAAGGCGCCTCACAACATATAGACTAGTTCTTTACTTATATACCCAACATCTCTCTTGTGTTTGTCCGATGTGGGACTTCTCATCTCAAGATGGTTTGTTACATCCGACCAGCCACCAAAACTCAATCCGAAATGACAACTAAATGACTTCGAAACACCACCGGAAACAACCTAAAAATGACCAAAAGAATCCACCAAAATCCCCCTTTTCCGACCACTATCTTCCAGCTTTCCAATGCCGAAATCTGGTGAACCACCGAGCTTCTAGCTTGCATATCCAGCAATAGCGACAATACTTTTGATGCTTAAAACTTAGGATTCTTTGTGTTCTCAACGTGATGTTAGTAGGTTTTATGTGTTTTTGTGTTTATTTGTGCAGGATTACATGTTGGCAATGATTTTGGGCAAAGTTACAAAGTTGCTACAGATTTACTGTTGTACGAGACACCTTACGAACCGTAGACCATTCTACGAGTCGTAGGGTGATTTCGTAAGGAATTTCAGTGAGGGGCCAATTTTTTGAAGTTACTTCTATGAACATGCAAATGAGCTGTAGAAGAATGTACGAGTTGTAAAAGAGGTTTTGTGCATTGAGGATCAGAGAATGAAGACTTTCTAAAGTTCATCAGATGAAACCCCTTGACGGGTTGTAAACCATTTTACAAGTCATAAAGGGGTGTCATAAAGAGGAAGACCAATTTTCCAACAACAATGTACGAGACCCCAATTACGGGCCTTGAACTTTAATACGGGCCGTAAAGTGCTTTCGTGAGGCATGCCAACCAGTTCTCCTAAGTCATTTAGGATTTGAATTTTAAATATTATTAATAGGTATTTTAGGTTATTTTTCACAAGTTCTCACTTGTTTTGATTAGTTTTAGGTTAATACTCAAAGTACTCAATATTTTGAGAGAGAAAATTGTGAGAGTCTTCGAGAAAACTTGTGGTTGAATTTGATCTTAAAGCTTGTGATTCTTATTGATATTGGATTGCTTATTCTAAAGTCTATTATGTAAGTGTTTAATTATGTCTTCTTAATTCATAATCTCTTCATCTACACATAGCATGAGTAGCTAAATCCACAACTAGGGTTGTGGGAATCATGAAGAACTAACAAAGTAAAACCAGATAATTCACAATTCTTGGAAGGTGTATATGCATGTATTAATTAACTCTCTTCATTTTTTATGTTTTCTGATAGTGTACAATATTAGAACCTGTCACAACCAAAAACAGGGCCTAGATGTGACGGCGAATGGGGAGCCCGAAGGGTCCCCAAACAAGCCTCTTAACTTAGTATTACACATCATTGGTCGCGGAAGCATTTAAATGACAAAAAGAGTAGAAGTAACATCATAACCAAGAGACAAAGAGTCAAGGTTCATATCATGGATACATAACATGTACAACAAAACCTCTACTATATAGATAAGAGAGGGGGCTAAGACAAAACAACCGGGTTCACACTCATAGTCAAAATAGAAAATAAAGAAGAGTGTCTCAATACATAATAAGAGAAACATATACTAAAGTCCCCGAAGTGGAGGACTTACCAACTAGCTTGAGTAGCACGAAACTAGCCACGTGGAGGAGGAGGATGAGGATGATCAACTTGGGCTTCAATTCCTACATAGTGATATCATGTAGTCAAGAGTATACATTAGTAAGTTTGAATGTACTAAGTTTGTAGGATGCAATGCAACAAGAGATTGGCATCATAATCAAAATGCATAACAATAGGCAATAGGCATGATATAACAATATGACATGTATGATTAATGCATAAGTAAAACATGCGTAAGTAACTCATGCTAATATAGGATATCATATGTGTAGAAGACCAAGCTAGATTTCCAAAGTACAAACCCCTTGGTAGGTTGGTGATGATGCCACCCCATCAATTAAGTGGTGAGCTACAAACCCCTCACTAAGTTGGTGATAATGCCGCCCCATCACCCGTGTGGAGAAGTACAAACCCTTCACACTAGGTTGATGAGTACAAACCCCCATCTAGGTTAGTGATGATGCCACCCCATCACTTACGTGGAGAAGTACAAACCCTTCACTAGGTTGATGAGTACAAACCCCCATCTAGGTTATTGATGATGCCACCTCATTACTTAGGTGTAGAAATACAAACCCTTCACTAGGTTGATGAGTACAAACTGCCATCTAGGTTATCCGGGTTCTTAGTCCCCCCGGATTAGGCATGGTCTAATACAACACTTTATATAGAACTTATCATACACATAAGCTCATTTCATTATCATATAGTCAATCATATCATATCTCATGCTTTGAACCTTCAATTCCTCAAGAAACTATAACCGAACATCTTATCAAAAACTTGACGGATGTGAAATGGTAGTATAAGATTATGCAATTTAAAGATGAAATCATGCAAGAAAATCCATTGTAAAGCCATCAATCAATACCTTGCAACTCCCCCAAGCAATATACATCAAAACTTCTCATCAAATCTTCCAATAGATCCAAGATTTATAGCTCAAGACATAACAAAACAGTCACAATTTTGCATAGCTTTAACATAGTTCATAGACATGTTCATACTAGTAAACCCATTTGTAAAATCAACTTTAAATCATGCAACTTGAGTAAAAAGGAGGTTAGGGAACTATGGGTGAAAGAACCAATGGTTAAAACCCAAATACCTTGACCTTGAAGAATTTCTTGAAGAAGACTTTAATGGAGACTTGAAGCTTGAAGGAATTCCTTGGATCCGGATGAGGGCTTTGAGACTTGAATCTTGAGAGAAATATTAGTCTAAGTGTTTGAGTGAGTATTGGGGAATGTTTAGGATGATATGAGGGTGAAATAAGGTTAAGTGTAGATATTTTCAATTATGGGAATCCTTAGGCCCAAGATTTGGAAGTCTTGGACCGAAGTAAAACAAAACAGGACCAAAATAACACTACTCCGCGTCGTGAAAGCGACGTGGATTACTCACTGGAATTTGCATTTCTACACAAATGAGTTCTACAAAAATTGGCATAAATTCTTTATTCTAACTCAGAATGAGGTGAAACTAAGTGCATTGGAAAGCTAATTCAAAGAGCTTTAATTTAGTAGGTCGTGGGTCACCTAGTTCTTTTTGTGCTAATAGATATGCCCCTCTAAAGTTGACCCTCCTAAATCGCATTTTTTGTGATTTTTGGATTTTGATGCAGTTGCTCTAAAATTTGGGTTAGACCCATTTCCCACTCAATTTTATCCCCTGAACAAGAATATGAAGTCAGATTTTAAATAACAAATGAAATTTTAGATATATGGAAATTACGATTCTGGGCACTTTCGAGGCACATTTTCATGCCCTTTTTGGGATCGTTTCAGAACCCGCCTAGTGTTACTGACTGGATCAAGGTAGTAATGAATAGAAGAAGAGATTAATTAATAGGATTTGATGTGTTCTTGTCTAATCTATCAAACTGGGCCAAGGGGAGGTTGTACTGGGACTAATAGGTAATGGTTAGTAATGCACACTATAGCGATGGACCAAGTCGCATGGTGAAATTCACTTCTCACCTTTGACCAAAGGACTCGGTGAACTTAAATTACCATCTTTCATGCTATGCACTAGACAATAATTAGGTTATCCAGTGATACTGAGTTGGGGAATCATGGGGAACACAATACCCTAGTTGCTCTCTAATATTGATTTTCTCTTGTGATAGTTTGTTTCCTTTTCTCATTGATTATTGCAAACCTCTGATCACGCTCAAGTTACATCTCTCTTTTGAGGAAAAAATGATCATTGTCAAATTATAAACCTAACCAAGATTAGGGTCGAATCCCACAGGGAATACAGAAATTTCCAAATCGATTCACCAATAAACAGTTCAAGTATTAACTAACTCAATTTTTCGGGGGGGGGGGGGTTGCAATGATTGATAAGAAATTAAACTAAGCTAACTAAAATGGAATACAATCAATAATGGAGAGAAAATTAGGTATTCTGTTCCCCATGATTCACTAACTCAACATCCTCGAATAACACAATTTTCAACTAGAATATCGCATGCAAGACGGTGATTTAAGTTCTTCTAACCTTTTGGTCAAAGTTAAAGGTCAAATTTCACTATGGGACTTGGCCTATCTCCATAGTGTGCTATACTAACCCTTAACTATAGTCCTAGTCAACCTCCCCATGGTCTAGTTTGGTTGATTAGACGAGAACACATCATCGAATACTATCAACCAATCTCTTTTCTTATACATTACCACCTGGATCGGGAAGGTAACACAAGGCAAGTTCTAATGTTGTCCACCACAAAAAAACATGCAAAATGAAGAGAATTGATTAATACATGCAAATACCCATTCTAAGAATTATAAATAACTTGGGTTTGTTTGGTTAGATCTTCATGGTTCCAAAAATCCCAAGTTGTGGGGTTCAGCTACTCATGCTATGGTAAGATAAATAAACTATGAATTGAGAAAATATAATTAGATAAATAAACTATGAATTGAGAAAACATAATTAATCTCTTACCCATATAGATTGAAGAACAAGCAAACCCAGTTTATATTGAGAATCACAAGGTTGAAAGATACAATGAATCCACAAGTGGATTCTTCTCAGGACCCAAGCCTAGGGCCTAGACGTGACCGACGAATGGGGAACCCGAAGGAACCCCAAACAAGCCTCATAGCATATCATTACACATCCTTGGTGACAGAAGAAATTAAAAATGACACTAAGAGATAAACATAAGTAAGGGAATTGGGACTAAGGGTAAACTTCCACGTCATAACATCAAGAAACAAGAGAGTCAAGGCTTATAGCATAGATACATAACATGTCCAACAACACCTCTACTACATAGATAAGTGCAAGGGCACGACAAACAACCAGGCTCACCCTCATAGTCAATACATAAATCAAGGAAAGATAGTCTTAGTACATAGCAAGAGATCATAAGCAATGTCCTCGGAATGGAGGACTTACCAACAAGCTTGAGAGACAATCGTACTAGCCACGTGGAGGAAGAGCATGATCAAGCGGTGCACCAGTTCCTACATGGTAATATCATGTAGGCATAAAGTATGTGTTAGTATGTTTGAATGTACTAAGTATGTGGGATGCAATGAAACAAGAGATAGGTATCATAGATGAAATGCATAATCATAAGCAATGAATAACATGCTAACAATATGACACATATGAGTGATGTTTTAAGTAAAACCATTCTTACAATACAAATCAAGTTGTATAGTTCATAATATATAGTGTAGAAAGAAACCTCAATCGACATATAATAAGACCAAGTGAGCTACAACTTTGAATCCCGATGTCAACCCCACATCGGAAGAAAGGGGGAAGTTACTTGCCAAGGTGAACCTCCTAATGCCTAAGTGGATCCACTAAGCCTTGGGTGAACTGGGTACTTACCTGTAGTTCTTGGACTTGGGTACTCGCCTCAAGCCCGGACTCGGGTACTTACCACAAGCCCGGACTCGGGTACTTGCCTCATGCCCTCATATTTAGGGTACTCGCCTCTAATCCCTTCACCTACGGTGGCACGTAGTTCTAGGACATGGGTACTCGCCTCTAGTCCACTCGGTGCTAAGTCTAATCCCACGGAATATGTAAAAGAATCATACTTTAATAACTTGCAATAAATATAGATACATGGCACGAGTAGCTCTTAATATCATTGACCTCAAATGGTGAACCTAATCTCAATCATAAGAATGGGTCATTATCAATATTACCCTTTCATTAACATCAACATCAAACGCTCACAAGAGGTATCATCTTAAGAAAGGGGCTTAATCCGGCGCTACAACATTATCAACATTTTCATGATTTAAACACATCTTTAGAAAGATCATAATCATCATAGAGTCACTTGAATCATATCTCAACCAATAGATCATCAAAACTTAAAAGAATCCTTAGAAAGGTATTTTATCAAACACTTGACGGGTGATAATGCTAGTAAAAAACATGCAATTCAAGAGTGTTATCATGCTAGAAAATCCAATGTAAAACCATTAATAGATATTTGGTAACACCCTCAAGCAATATGCATCAAAACCCTTCATCAAATCTCGTATTAGATCTTAGATTCATAGCCCAAAACATAGTAAAACAGTCACAATTTCATAAACCCCAACATAGTGTGCATAAGTAAGACCCATTTGTAAATCTACTTTAAATCATGCAATTTTAGGTAAAAGTAAGCTTGGGCATCATGGTTGAAAGGAGCCCATGAAAGAAACCCACATACCTTAGCTTTGGAAATGAACTTGATGAAGATTGGAGACGGAGATTTGAAGCTTAAGTGCAATCCTTAAGATCCGGAAAGGGTTTTGGCACTTAAATTTGAGAGAAATATAAGACTAAATGTTTGAGTGAGTATTGGGGAATGTCTTGTATGATATAAAGGCAAAATATGGCTAAGTAAAGGTATTTTCACGTATGGGAAGGCTTGGGCCCAAGACCCAAAAGCCTTGGACCGAGATAGAAAAGGGAGACGAAATCACACTGAAAAATAACACTGGCATGTCGTGCCATTGACGCGTAGGCCCACTATTTTCGTTAAACTTTGAAATCTTGAAATCCGCTACGGTTGATCTAAAATGGGGTTAGACCCATTTCCCACTCAATTTGACCCCTGAACAAGAATATGAAGTCAGATTTTTGATATCGCGCATGAATTTTTAGTTACATCGAAATTACAATTCGGGGGACTTTCGAGGCATATTTTCGGGCACTTTTTTTGGGGTCGTTACAATTCTCATCTCCAATATTTAGTCTCCAATTCTAAAACCCTAAAAATGCTCTAATGACGTTCTATATTCTATTTTGTGTACTTCTTACTAAAAATATCCTAATTATGCTATTTATAGTATTTACAAATAATTTCCTAAAAATATTAGAAAAACTGGTCGACATCTTCTATGACTCGCAATTACGACTCGTGACTAGGTTTACGAGTCTTAATCGAGTTTTTGTGTTCAGCGTCTTGAATCTTGGACTTAACTGCTACAAAATATTTTCATGGGTCGTAGTCTGATCTACGACTCGTATTGACCTTTTGTAGTTCTCATCTACATCTTTTAGTCCTTCTCTTGAAACCTTAGTGAAACCCCTCAATATGACTAGTGGAGTGAACTATAAGTCGTAAAGAGGTCGCATGTGGTTGAACTTCAAATCTTTCAAACCTCACCAGAATTCTTCGTGGAAGCCCCTCTAAGAATCGTAGATGACTCTATGACTCATAGAGGGTCTCGTATAAGGCCAAAAACCAGCAAAAGTCTGCAATCTTCTTAAAATTGTGCCAACCTGCTTTTCCTGTAAAAACAAGCACAAAAACACATACAAACCACAAAAGTCGCATTCAGAACACACAAAACCCCAAGTTTTAGGCATCAAATATGTTGTATTTTCATAGCACATCAACACCCTCAACTTAAAATTATTGCTTATCCTCAAATGATGACTCAGTCTATATAGATAACATAGCAACAAACAGCCATCAACCCAATGGCATATATAATACTCAATCCAAACTCAGGTACCCATACGAAAATTTCAAAACAAGATCAGGCAACTATTTAGCAAATGACAACACACTACTGCATTTGACAACACAACCATGACAAGCAAAGGAATACCAACAGTCCATAATCACTGAACAAGCCAAATGCTAACAATGAAACTCAAATGTCCTCACAGAAAGAAGTCCCATTTTAACATTCAATGATGATTTCAATTTTAGTCTTGGGACTAAGCAAGAACACTCACTCTCACAAAATATGTTCGTGCATCATGACTAATATCATAGACTTGCTCATATACTCATGACTCAGATTTTCAACCAACTGGACTAGGATCACTTTAGTACTTTCTAGGCTTATAACGTAAGTTCAGGAAGCTTTGGTATGTCATTTTGGAAAAATAGTGATTAGAAGCCATCCTTCAACTACGTATTTCAACACTTTCACCTCACTAACTCCAATATTTCTACCTTATTCTCCTTGTTTTTTCAACATGCAAGCTTTTCGAGGTATTTTCTTCTAATTTTCAGCTTTTGACTCATTTTTACACTTCATTTTTCTTTTAATCTCACTCTAAGGCATGTTTTTCTTTTTCTTGTACCCGACACATGATTTTCTTCTCTTTCTCCTCATTCCCAACTCACCACCTTATTTTGTGATTTTACCCCTACACCGGCCACCCTCATCTTAGGCTTTTAGCCTACTTTAAAGTACACAATATCTATTCCCCAAACCAGGGCCACTTTTGGTAGCCACCCTCAACTTAGGCTTTTTTCCTCAATCAAGGTTCACAATGCTCAAGGAAAGACCAGGGCCATTCTCAAGGCTTTTCACTAGACAAGGTTTGGCTAATTAGGTGTTTTAGAAAGAATTGGTTCATGTAAGGCTCAAATATTTGGAGCAAAGGATAAAACATCATTTGGTTGGTTATTTTAGGATAAAGTGGACAATTAAAGAACAAAGGCGTAAGATCTCTTCATAATCCATTTAATCTACACTCCAACTTAGAGTAAAGGGAAATTTCTGAATTAGCATAAAAATGCATGAATTCAGCAACATAAGCTCACACTCACATGGTATTGCAAAACATTATCCACAAGCAACTCACTTATCAAAATAACTATTGCCAACAAGCAAACATGCATGGTTGCCAATTTACTACTAATAAAAAATTTTTTGTGTGTACCAAATTTCAAAACAAAACATAAAAACATACTATATGCCAAAAATTAGTATTATATACTACAAATATTATCTAAACATCCTAAACATTCCTATTCAACAGAAATTAAATATCCACGAGGAAAACGAACACAGGCAAGAATACCTCGGGATCGATATTTGAGATAGTTATGGGCCATAAGGACTAGGAAGAAGTGTCGACCTGAGCCTGAGTTTAGGCAGCTCTAGCAGTTGCAACTCAAGCCTATGGTACCCCCACCTCGAGTCTGATGAAACATCATTGATCTCAAGTAACCCACTCGGCTGGGGAGTCTGCTCATCATCAGTCGGCTCATCAATGAGCTTCCTCTTGAACACCTGAATCTTAGAGCGATTTCCTTTTGGGGCCATGATTCCTACAAAATAAAAATAGATGAACCCTAATTAGCACCGAAAATTAAGAAAGAAAAAGCAAAAACTAAATTGGACCAGTTGCAGAAGGGTAATACGAGAACCAGTTATGAGTCATAGTTAGAACTACGAGTTGTAAAGTAGTCCTATAAACCAGAAGTGCAAAACAGTATTGAATACTAGAATGTTATATGAGACACAGGTACGACTCGTAACTTGATTCATGAGTCGTAAACTAGTTTTATATAAATTTCTAGGGAGTAAATTCAAAACAAGCTAGAGTCTACGATACCTATCTACGACGCATAGAGGATTCTTCGACTTGTAGAAGGTCTCGTGTGATGAACACTCAGAAATTCAAGTCCCTATAACTTCCCATGAGGGGCAATTATGACTCGTAGACTCATTTACAAGTCGTAAAAGACTCTCATGAGCAAGAACCTATAGGTACCTAAACTACCCCAGTTTATCACACAGACCTTATGAACAATTCAAACCCTATCCTAATAGCATCGAAGCAAGCATATGAACACTCAGATGTTAAGCACATAATAACCCGTACACCAAACATGATTTTACCGATTCACCCCATCAAAAGAGATATAGCATCAATACCCCATCATTTCAGCCTTCCTACAGGACTCTCATTAGATCATGCATCAATGCTATCACCCATCAATCCATAAAACATGGAATCTTTTGCATCATTCAGTGACACACAAAATAGATGATTTAATGGCATAACAATGAACTATCACAGCTCCACCATTCCTAACTCCATATTCAATTTATCAGTATAATAAAAAACAACCCTTCTTCAAATTCACAATTCACATTCAAGCAAGAATAGAAAGATTAAGCACCAACTCATTCACAATCATCAACACAAACATTCACAAACAAGGCAAATTTAGAGGTTCAAGTTAAACCAAGAAACTTACCAAGTGTATAGATGAACTTGATGGAGCATGAGAATATGAATGCTCAAGAAACCCTTGTTATCGGATTTTCTTGCCGGAAACAAAGTTGGGTACCAAAAAATGATTCGAAAATAAAAAGGGAAGGAAGAATTTCAGAAATTTAGTAAATTAGGGTAAAAGTAGGGTCAAAATATTTTGACCCCCTTTTATACCTTATCGGGTCAACATTTAAAATTTATCAGTTCGGGTCTATGAAACCCCGATTACAAGTCGTAGCTTGGTCTACGACTCATAAGTGTAGGTCTCGTAGACCTCTCAACACTTAGAAAAATTCAAAAATATTCCTAGATTCCACGAACCCCATTCATGGTTTGTAGGTGATCTATGAGTCATAAAGTTAGCTCGTGGGTGGAGTGTACACTGTTCATGCTCACTGGAGTTTTCTACGAGATGGGGTTGCGAGTCATGAAGTGCAAATGACTCGTAAACCCAATTGTAGAACCTGTATCTAGTGCAATTCTCAGCAAAATCTGTAATCTTTGTCCATCACATAAATACTCTTCATAAATGCACTTGCACCCTATATGCAACATACCCAATGTTAAAGATAACAATCAAAACACAGTCAAACAACTACCTAAGAAACCACAAATTGAAAAATAAATACAAAACCAAGCTAAAACATCAAAAATTCTTAGGTTGCCTCCCAAGTAGTGTCGATTTATTGTCGCGGCATAACTTAGACATTTTGAGTACTTAGACTTCCTCAATTGCCCAAACCTCGCTTTTAAACTCATCAAAATGCTTCATAGACTGGCATATATCAAAAATCACTTCTTTATCATTTACCTTAAATCTGAGTTGACTCGCATCAATATCCAATAGAGCTCTCCCAGTGGTCAGAAATGGTCTCCTCAAGATAATAGGGACTTCAAAATCAACTTCATAATCAAGAACCACAAAATCTGCAGGGAATATGAACTTATTCACTTTCACCAACACATGATAAAGTATCCTTCGATTTCATGACTATTCTGTCTGCCATTAACAATCGCATCTTAGTAGGAGTAGGGGCACCCAAGCCAAGCTTCTTGATAATTACGAGAGGCATCAAATTGATACTAGCACACAAATCACAAAGTGCTCTTGTAAACTAGTCTACATCTCCTATAGTGCATGGTAAGTAAAAGCACTTGGATCCTCATATTTTTGAGCCAATGACTTAGTAGTGATGGCATTACAATGTTGAAGTTCTTTAGAAAGCTCCTGACTCACAGTCCTCTTCTTGGTAACCAAGTCTTTCATATACTTTGCATGAACTGGCATTTTCTCTAAAGCTTCAAGCAATGGATTGTTGATGGATAGTTGCGTAAGCATACAGAGAAAACATTTGAACTTGCTTTCCTCCTCCGTCTTCTTGAGTCTTGAGGGAAAGGAGGAGGAGACCTTGGGATGCTCTTATACTTTTTGGCCTTCAACGACTTCACCTACCCCATCCTTGACATAATCTTCTCCTTCAATAACATCCTTATCTGCAACTCTCTTCTCACAAACATCTTCTACCTCAACCGGCAAGGAGGATCAATGGTACTTTTTCCACCTCTAGTTGTAACCGCCATATATTGCCCTTCATTCTTTGGATTTTGAACTGTGTTACTAGGCAATATACCTTTCTGATGCTGATTCAATTGAGTAGAAACTTGGCCAAATTATTGCTCAAGTTGTTTAATGGCCACCGAACGAGACTTTATCTTTTGATTAATTATTGAAATATCAAACTTTATTTCCCTTAGAGTTTCATCTTGGGTCTCAGCCTTCTTCAACTAACAGTCAAACATTTCTTCAATTCTAGAATTACATGTATCGGCATCTCGGTTATGCGGTGGCACATATGGACCATTCCTAAAACTATCTCTTCTGCCCCAATCTTCTTCAGGACCCCTATTCCTCTCATAATAATCACCTCAGTTATCTCTATAAGCTCCTTCTCTATTGTAGTTCCGACCTTGATTCCCTTGACCTTGGCTCCAATAGTTCGGATTGGACCCTCGGGCATTGGTCCGAAAACCCACCGCTTGATCACTCACAAAGCAAGCATCCTTATCATAATAAAGCTCAACATACATGGGTGCACGTGGGGGTTGGTGGACTACCACATTCACTCTTTCCTGATTTTGCTTAATCACCACATCCATGCTTGTGCGGAGTTGAGCAAGTTGGTCCATAATCTCCTCATTAATCTTAGCTTACGGTGAACCAACATTAATAGCATATGAACTCCTCATAGAAGCTGTCTCCCATTGCCCCCATGCACGATTAGTTTTCACCACATCTTTTATCCGTTTGGCAATTCTTATTAAAGGTTGATCTAAAAAATGCCCCCCATTATAGTATCAGCACAATCTTTACTATTCTCATCTAGGGCACGATAAAAGATCTCTATCAAAGCATCATCTATGATGTTGTGGTTAGGCACGTTTCTCAAACATTTAGTAAACCTCTCCCACGTAGTACTAATTGAATCACCCAGAAGTTGCTCAAAATTGTTGATTTTATCTTTTAACTTAGGCTTCTTTGACCTTGAGAAGTACCTTTCCAAAATGGCCTTTTGCAAATCCACCCAACTGGTGATCGAAACTTGTGGGAGAGACAAAGCCTTACAACATCTATAGATAGCTTTTGTGTCCATATTACACTCTTGCACACAAATGTGACATTATACAAATGCCTATGTGGACCCTCTGATGGTAGACCAACAAATAACCCATAAGTTTTAAGCATTTGGAGTAACCCACTAGAAATAATAAACTTTGTGTCGGATGGTAATGGTGGCAACACAATAGCCCCTGTAACATTGATAGCCATAGGATTCAATTTATATTGATTCCATCTGTAAGCATTGTCATTGAAATCCCTATCTCTTCTTCCCCAATCTTCTTCAGGACCCTTATTCCTCTCATAATAATCACCTCAGTTATCTCTATAAGCTCCTTCTCTATTGTAGTTTCGACCTTGATTCCCTTGACCTTGGCTCCAATAGTCCAGATTGTACCCTTGGGCATTGGTCCGAAAACCCACCGCTTGATCACTCACAAAGCAAACATCCTTATCATAATAAAGCTCAAACATACATGGGTGCACGTGGAGGTTGGTGGACTACCATATTCACTCTTTCCTGATTTTGCTTAATCACCACATCCATGCTTGTGCGGAGTTGAGCAAGTTGTTGCATAATCTCCTCATTAATCTTAGCTTACGGTGAACCAACATTAACAGCATATGAACTCCTCATAGAAGCTATCTCCCGTTGCCCCCATGCACGATTAGTTTTCACCACATGTTTCATCCGTTCGGCAATTCTTGTGAAAGGTTGATCTAAAAAGTGCCCCCCATTATAGTATCAACACAATCTTTACTATTCTCATCTAAGGCACGATAAAAGATCTCTATCAAAGCATCATCTATGATGTTGTGGTTAGGGATGCTTCTCAAACATTTAGTAAACCTCTCCCACGTAGTACTAATTGAATCAACCAGAAGTTGCTCAAAATTGTTGATTTTATCTTTTAACTTAAGCTTCTTTGACCTTGAGAAGTACCTTTCCAAAATGGCCTTCTGCAAATCCACCCAACTAGTGATCGAAACTTGTGGGAGAGACAAAGCCTTACAACATCTATAGATAGCTTTTTTGTCCCCATTACACTCTTGCACACAAATGTAACATTATACAAATGCCTATGTGGACCTCTAATGGTAGAACAACAAATAACCCATAAGTTTGAAGCATTTGGAGTAATCCACTAGAAATAATAAACTTTGTGTCGGATGGTAATGGTGGCAACACAATAGCCCCTGTAACATCCATAGCCATAGGGTTCAATTTATATTGATTCCACCTATAAGCATTTTCATTGAAGTCCCTATCTCTTCTACCCCAATCTTCTTCAAGACCCCTATTCCTCTCATAATAATCACCTCAGTTATCTCTATAAGCTCCTTCTCTATTGTAGTTCCGACCTTGATTCCCTTGACCTTGGCTCCAATAGTCAGGATTGATCCCTCGGGCATTGGTCCGAAAACCCACCTCGTGATCACTCACAAAGCAAGCATCCTTATCATAATAAAGCTCAACATACATGGGTGCACGTGGAAGTTGGTGGACTACCACATTCACTCTTTCCTGATTTTGTTTTATCACCACATCCATGCTTGTGCGGAGTTGAGCAAGTTGTTACATAATATCCTCATTAATCTTAGCTTACGGTGAACCAACATTAATAGCATATGAACTCTTCATAGAAGCTCTCTCCCACATGCTTCATCCGTTCGGCAATTCTTGTGAAAGGTTGATCTAAAAAATGCCCCCCATTATTGTATCAGCACAATCTTTACTATTCTCATCTAGGGCACGATAAAAGATCTCTATCAAAGCATCACCTATGATGTTGTGGTTAGGGACGCTTCTCAAACATTTAGTAAACCTCTCCCACGTAGTACTAATTGAATCACCCAGAAGTTTCTCAAAATTGTTGATTTTATCTTTTAACTTAAGCTTCTTTGACCTTGAGAAGTATCTTTCCAAAATGGCCTTTTGCAAATCCACCCAACTGGTCATCAAAACTTATGGTAGAGACAAAGCCTTACAACATCTATAGATAGCTTTTTTGTCCCCATTACACTCTTGCATACAAATGAAACATTATACAATTGCCTATGTGGATCCTCTAATGGTAGACTAGCAAATAACCCATAAGTTTGAAGCATTTGGAGTAACCCACTAGAAATAATAAACTTTGTGTCAGATGGTAATGGTGGCAACACAATAGCCCCTGTAACATCCATAGCCATAGGGTTCAATTTATATTGATTCCATCTAAAAGCATTGTTATTGAAATCCCTATCTCTTCTACCCCAATCTTCTTCAGTACCCCTATTACTCTCATAATAATCACCTCAGTTATCTCTATAAGCTCCTTCTCTATTGTAGTTCCGACCTTGATTCCCTTGACCTTGGATCCAATAGTCCGGATTGGAGCCTCGAGCATTGGTCCAAAAACCCACCGCTTGATCACTCACAAAGCAAGCATCCTTATTATAATAAAGCTCAACATACATGGGTGCATGTGGAGGTTGGTGGACTACCATATTCACTCTTTCCTGATTTTGCTTAATCACCACATCCATGCTTGGGAGGAGTTGAGCAAGTTGTTGCATAATCTCCTCATTAATCTTAGCTTACGGTGAACCAACATTAATAGCATATGAACTCCTCATAGAAGCTATCTCCCGTTGCCCCCATGCACGATTAGTTTTCACCACACGTTTCATCCGTTCGGCAATTCTTGTGAAAGGTTGATCTAAAAAATGCCCCCATTATAGTATCAGCACAATCTTTACTATTTTTATCTAGGGAACGATAAAAGATCTCTGTCAAAGCATTATCTATGATGTTGTGGTTAGGGACGCTTTTCAAACATTTAGTAAACCTCTCCCACGTAGTACTAATTGAATCACCCGGAAGTTGCTCAAAATTGTTGATTTTATCTTTTAACTTACGCTTCTTTGACCTTGAGAAGTACCTTTCCAAAATGGCTTTTGCAAATCCACCCAATTGCTGATCGAAACTTGTGGGAGAGACAAAGCCTTACAACATCTATAGATAGCTTTTGTGTCCCCATTACACTCTTTCACACAAATGCGACATTATACAAATGCCTATGTGGACCTCTAATGGTAGACCAGCAAATAACCCGTAAGTTTGAAGCATTTGGAGTAACCTACTAGAAATAATAAACTTTGTGTCGGATGGTAATGGTGGCAACACAATAGCCCCTGTAACATCCATAGCCATAGGATTCAATTTATATTGATTCTATCTATAAGCATTGTCATTGAAATCCCTAGGATGTGGAACATTCTCCAAAGGAGGTGGGCTTACATCCCTATTATCAACATTATCTTTCCGATTCACAGCTTCATTAACTAAAATATTGGCATTTGCATGAGCCATTCTTCTTGAAATTTGTTAGATCTCTAAATCAATTGGAGCAAAGGGATTGCCTTGACTCCTTGTGTTGGGTTTACAATACCTAGTATACCCTACAAAGCATCAAGCCAAAAAATAAAAACGAAAGTAAAATACAAGCGAACTAAGAAATTAACACTTGAATTATTCTTCTAGTGAATTCAATCAAAGTCTCGCCGTATTCCACGACAAAAGAGGTATATTTTTTTATCACGCTCAAGTTACACCTCTCTTTTGAGGACAAATAGATCATTGTCAAAGAAGTAAACCTAACCAAGGTTACGGTCGAATAGCACAGAGAATACAGAGACTTTCCAAATTGATTCACCAATAAACAATTCAAGTATTAACTAACTTAATTTCCCTAAAAGAGGGGGGGTGCAATGATTGATACGAAACTAAACTAAGATAACTAAAATGGAAGACAAATAATAACGGAGAGCAACTTGGGTAATGTGTTTCCCATGATTCACTAACTAAACATCCCTAGATATCATAATTCTCAACTAGAATATTGCATGCAGAAAAGTAATTTAAGTTCTTCCAACCCTTTGGTCAAAGGTGAAGGTCAAATTTCACTATGGGACTTGGCCCATCTCCATTGTGTGCTACACTAACCATTACCCATAGTACCAGTCAACCTCCCCTTGATCTAGTTCAATTTATTAGACGAGAACACATCATCGAATCCTGTTAACCAATCTCTTTTCCTATTCATTACCACCTATAACACTAGGCAAGTTCTAGTATTGGCCACCACTAAAACACATGCAAAACAAAGAGGATTAATTAATACATGCAAATACCTATTCTAAGAATTGCAAATAATCTGAGTTTGTTTGGTTAGATCTTTATGGTTCCCACAACCCCAAGTTGTGGGTTTAGCTACTTATGCTATGGGAAGATAAATAAACTATGAATTGAGAAAACATAATTAATCTCTTACCCAAATAGATGGAAGAACGAGCAAACCCATTTCATATTGAGAATCACAAAGTTGAAAGATACGATGAATCCACAAGTGTATTCTCTTCTCTAATATTTAGTCTCCAATTCAAAAACCCTAATAATACTCTAATGACATTCTCAATTCTATTTTGATATACTTCTTACTAAAAATAACCTAATTATATTATTTATAGTATTTACAAACAAGTTTCTAAAAATATTAGAAAAGCTGGTCGGCATCTTTTACGATTCGCAGTTACGACTATGTTTTAAAAATTGTTAAAAATAAAAATAAAGTTTGATGACTAATTTGACACCGTGGAGGGTAAAAATTGGGTGTCAACAAAAACTCAACCATAGAAACTTAATTAGTGAAGGGAAAAATTGAAAAAAATTTCTAACACATCCCTTTAAAAATGAACAATTCACTTATTTTGAAACATAAAAAATTCCCTAATAATTAACTTAATATGAAACAGAGGGAGTAATATTTTGGGACAACTATTTCTATTATACTTGACAACTAAGATGAGATGGAGGGGGTATAGTGTTGTATATATAGTACGCATAATTTTTAACTTGATAATGATATAATCTAACAAATAAATTAAATTTGTGAAATCTGTTAGATCAAATAAAGCAAAGGGCTTCAACTGTAACTTTACGTTTTGTTCAGATAGTATATTGTTAAAGATTAATTAAGTAAAAAAAATTCTAATAATCTAAACTTTTAGATGAGATGATCACATATTTTAATGCGATATCAAAAAAAATAGAAAAACTAGGTTTGATTGTTAAAAAGAGATTTCATATGCTCGACTCATAAAAAAGAATCAAGCTTCCGGTGTGTTATTGACAACTTGTTTGGAGAGTCGTTCCATATCATTTCATGATGTATTGTATTATTTTAATAAATATAATATCTAAATAAATTGCAAAATTTTTCATAATGCAAGAAAGCAACAATATGAAGAGTATTTAGCTAATTACAATGTGTATATACAAACAAAATGATGAGGGTGGCGGGGAGGAAAAAGGTAATGACGCAGTCACACTAAATTAGTTGTTACTGTTATGACACTTTTCATAATAGATTAATATCTTACAATAAAATTTAAATAATCTAAAAGATAAAAATAAATGTTATATTTCAAAAAACAAGATCATATAATATATATATCAATACAAAACGATATGATAGGTAATCACTATCCAAACAAGTTGTGAGGAACATGCTATATATACAATTAAGTACATAAAAATATTTTTTAATCATTTAAGTTTTTAAGTGACATTTATTTATTTGGTTTTTCTTTTCATGTTCGATATTCAATTAAATTAAATTTAAATTCGTGCATTATTATAATTGTGTGTGTTGTGTTTAGGAATTCCAGCTACCATATTTTATTAGATAAAAATTATCTGTTTGCAAGAAGGCCGACAAAAGAACCATAATTTTATTTAGAATAATAAAATAGACATATGTTGTAATCTTAATTAGTATCATAAATATTCTTTTATTCTTAATTAAAGACTTTGTATTTGAGTTTCTCGAATACAAAGTGATGTCTGCTAGGAAGTATTTAACCTCTTTATGTAATATTTTTATATGCAAATCTAAATTTAATCAGATTCCAATATGAATACCTTATGAAAATTTTAAGACGAAAAAGGCATAATATTGCCTTAACTACCAACAAAAGTCACAATTCCTTAATTCTATTTCACTACATCTTACTTGATGTTTATGTACCATATATAGAGCCATGTTCATTGTATGTATCAACATTAAGATCTTCAAACTTCAAAGACAAAAGGAATCATATCAAAAGCTTGATGTATGAGAAGATTTATTAGTTGTTTAATTTTCTTCTTTATAGATATAAAATTATGGGATGATCATCTTGTAATATATTTTTTCCAAGTAGTTTTGACATATTAAAAAGGATCTTATTAGAGGTGGAATCAAAATTCCATATTTATGAATTCTTAATTAATTTGTCTTTAAATTCATAGTAAGTAAGCAACTCGTTTTGCGTAGTAATTAGATTTTCAATATATAATCTAAGCAAAAATTATTGTATTTGTACCTAATTCATAATGAGGAAAACACTCACTTTCTTACTGGAAACAGACAAAATAAATTCCACAAATGATATTTTATAATGATTGTGTCCTCTTTATCTTCTAACACATTTTATTTTCACGCAGGCTCAGGTCGAACCCTAGTCACATCCCTATATATTGTTGTTATCGAAATAATCCAGGAGTGAATTGCAAACATTGACGACGAGAAATCAAATGATAAAGGTAAACGACGAGAAATCAAATGATAAAGATAAGTATAGTAAAATAATCATAATATATTAGTATTGTTTGGTGAAACGGCCTATATATAAGAAACTAATATAAAATCTAAATTATTGAGAGCAAACCCTCCCTCTAAACAAGAATTTATATATGGCTACATTTTGGATGTTATTGTTTTTATAGTATGAGAAGAGTGTTTTTTAATTCGGTTATTGGGTTTGTTTATATTTATGTTTGTATCTTAATCATTCAGATATGAACTATTAGGTGCAATTATTTTTTAGTCATAATACATAAATGTGCTCTTCAACTGGACCTCAGTGCATATGCTTCCTAACTTTGGGTAGGCACAAATAGCCACTTGTATATAATTAAACAATTAAAAACATTCACCCTATGTGGCGTCCTACAGAACAATTTTCTGTCGTATGTGCACGTAGGAGCTAGGACACGTGTGTTGACTTGTTTATTTTTTACTCAAGTTTAAGTGTCTACTTGTGCACACTCAAAGCTATAGGGCATTGAT
This sequence comes from Solanum medicagineum, assembly GCA_026153255.1. Lineage (NCBI taxonomy): Eukaryota > Viridiplantae > Streptophyta > Magnoliopsida > Solanales > Solanaceae > Solanum > Solanum medicagineum. The sequence goes on from JAPFFP010000098.1 coordinate 447,645, forward strand.
GTTGGCTGAAATCAAATTGAAGGGCATATTTATGTATTATGTCTATTTTATATGTTATAATTACCACGTAAATGTCTGAACAAATTTGAATGATTAAGATTTGTTTAATAAATCTTAATATCATTAAGATATCTATTCACGGACAATTTCATCCATTTATCACTTTTATTGATCATCCATAACCATTATCAACTATCACCATCCCTCAACCACCATCATTGTTGATCACGACAATCAATTGTCACTATCACTAACCACCATTTTCAATCATCATCATTAATTATCACAATAATCAATAATTACTATCAACAATCACCATTACTAGTCACCAATATATCTCGTTAATTACTTCATCATTCACCGTGCACTATATTAACTATCACAATCATCCATCACAATTATATGAATTGTCATCACCAATTATTAACAAAATACTACATTATTAATATTAAATTGATATAAAAATAATAAAAACTTAAAATTACAAGTCACTACCTTAAAAACGATTTCAATATATCTAGGATGTAATATTGTTCAATTAAATTAATTGATTTCCAAGATCCTATTGTACTTTTAAATATGTGCACTCATAACTGAAATTTTTAAAACACATACAAAATAATTGCATCAAAAAATATTGGGAGAAAAAAAAAAAACTTACAAATGTCCTCCTTATACATGTCAATTTTCTTGAACTACTACAAAGGGGACTTAATGAGCCAGAATTAATTAAGTTGGTTGTTACAGAATAAAAAAATAATTATTACAAAATTTATTCATGTAATATATTTTGGACATATTCTTTTAAATATGTATTTTGGGTAGATAAAAATATAAAAGTAAAATTTTTAAAATTAAAAATTTAAAATAGGTCTCTCGTATATTTCACATGGATAGTGAAGACAAATTGATCAGTTGTGTCTTTAAGTCTGTTTTTCATGTGAGCGAACTTCTAATTTTTTTTTGTTGGTAAAGTATTAGATTAATTTAATAACAACAACAACATATCCCAGTGCCTCAAAAGGCTCCCGCTCATTGCGAGGTGAGGGGGGTCGGATGTACGCAGCCTAACCCCTATGTTTAAAAACATAAAGCGGCTGTTTCCAGATGACCATGAG
>JAPFFP010000098.1:457083-472173 GCA_026153255.1 Solanum medicagineum
GTGACGGGTTGGTGAAGGGAGGGGATGAGGGCTGTGGGGGGTGGTTTTGCGGGGACGGCGCGGGGGAGGGCGGGGGGTCGGCGGCGGGGGGCGGGGGGGGGGGGGGGGGGGGGAATAGAGATGAGAAAATTGACACAAATAAAGTAGTTTGATAAGGATCATTTCCTAGTTTAATAGGCCATACATATGTAAATTTAAATTAATTAAAAATTCAAAATGTATATTAAACTCATAGTGGGATTGGATGAGAAGGATGGAGATGTACGCGGACTTTACTCTTATTTCTGCAGAGTAAATAGGTTATTTCTGAATTTCGATAGACTATTGACTTAAAACGAGGAATATCTGAAGTATGATTGCAAGATAATATGATTAGGGCTATGTATCGGTGAGATTGGTTCAATTTGAAGTTCATCAATTTGACTTATTGATTTTCAATTTGTCAACATGCTAAATCATTATAGAAACATCAAAATATCAGTTTATTGGTTGTCGATTTAACTGTTAAAATTACACACACAAAGAGATCATTGAAAATCACTTAGAATCAAGGTGATAGTTTAAATGAACCATGCTCACGAGTTGATAAATTGGTTCTTGCTCAAAAGCAAACGCGGACACCTTGTAGAATAATCAAAAGTTTGAGATAGTCAAAAATAAAAGTATGAAACTAAAGCTTGAGAAAATGATTTTATATATCTAGTGATATAAATATTATTTATTACTTTACTATTGAGCTATTAGTTAATCCATCAAAAGAATCTTAAACAGTTACGAATCAATAATTCGGTATAAAAAATAAATAAAACTATTATCAAAATCACTAAATCAATAATTTATTACCAATACAACAACAACAATAACATACCCACTGAAATTCCATAAGTCAGGTCTGAGAAGAATAAAATATGTGCAGATCTTATCACCACACATAAAAATAGAGAGATTGTTTCTGAAAAACCTCCATTCAAATAACTTAACCCCAAATTATTACCACTAAATCAATAACTTTTTTTCACTTCATAGTATTAATTTTGATTCGACTTTGAACCACTCTAAATATGACACACTAGAAATGAAGGAAAGAAAACGTTTATTAGACGTTAGAGTTGAAAAAAGCAAAATTCTTCAAATTTGTAAATTAGAGACTTTTGCTATAGACTAATTTTAAAGTCTTTGCTTCTGTCGGCAGGAAAACATGCTTCTCTTGCTTAACATTCATGCAAACCTCTTAATTTATATACTTCCTCCGTTTTATTTGATACGATATTTAATAATATAAATTTTATTAAAAAAAATTATAATTTTAAACTAAAAATATAATAAATATCATATGAAATATTAAAAAATAATAAGTAATCTGTAAAATTAGTTGAGAAAAGCATCTTAAAACAAGAAAAGTTATAAAAGATTACCACAAATGGCATGGGACAAATAAAATTTTAACACAAATTCAATATTCCACTTTCTAAAATGGAATATGAATTGGACAAATAGATGATTCCAAACTTATCAATTATATTTGGATAGACTTATCATTATTTGGTAATTATAGACCATATGTTGGTAGTCATATAGTCAAATTTCAACTTGTTTTTAGTCAACAATTATCATAACTTAATCACTTCAAGTGTTTGGCTTATTTACCCTTTTCTTTTAAATAAATTTGGCTTTATGTTTTAAACATAGGGGTCAGACTGCGTATATCCGATCATCCTTTACTCCGCAATAGGCGGGAGCCTTTGAGGCACTGAGGTAATGTTGTTGTTTTAAATAAATTTGGCTTTATTTACTCACTCTTATTAGTTTCAAAATGACTAATAGTTGAGAAATATGATTTGACATGATTGAATTTTTTTTGGTTTCTATTTGGGTAGTTGGTGATAAATTATAAAAATAAAATTTCATTGCTCACCTAATAATTAATTAAAATTAAAGAAAATATAGAACTTAATCATTTTTTTCTTTTTTTGGTGAGGGGAATTGGTGGTTGTTCCATTTATGTATGATTAAAGATATTACCCTTTGAATCTCCAAAAATTAAATGATTTATTGATGACTATATTATACGACTAATCAAACATATACTATTTAATTATTTATTATAGTTATAGTTTTAAATAATTATTGCTCACCACTAACATTTCATCCTAGTTGCTAGGGCCACTTCCGAATTTGTATATTGATAGTGAATTATTCAAACGAATTTTAATATTGATCACGAATCATATAAATAGAGATACTCATAGCAAATAAAACTATAGCTATAAAGTGTAATCAAGCAAATTGTAGCAAAAAAGTACAACTAAGATACTTATTAATAATTATTTGTGAAAATTTATCTTTATTATTAATCATTATACAATCTAATTGTATATGTACGTTAACTTTCTACCTTTGCTCCCTCTTTGAGGTCAGTATATCTCTAAGAATAATTTATCTATAAAATATATCCGATATATATAGACCAAAATTTATACGACATATTTTATTGAAGATTAAAGAATAATAATATGTTCAGTGTAATTTCATAAGTTATAAGTGTGATCTAGAAAAAATAATGTATATGTAAATCTATACTATGAAATAAAAAAATTATTTCTGATAGACTACCGACTAAAAAAAATTAGAGGGTGAAAAACCAAGATAAAATAGTAAACAAGACATGACAAAATATTCTAAAAAGGGGACTTAATCATACATTACAAGGACCAAAATTTCAAAAACATTTAAAAAATAATATCATGAAATTTCACATATGGCATTTATTACAACTTTTAACTATTTTATAAAGCGTAGATCAAAAAATATCAGTAAATATTATTTCTCTCTTATTAAAGATGATTTGAATTTCGTCTCTTTTTATATAGAAATCCTTATATTCCTAACCTCACAATTTAGATATTTGGATGCACGTTCACATAATGAGTTTGGTAATTGTTATCAAAATTAAGATAAATGACATGCTACACACAAACTATTTTATCATAAATAAATAAATAATATATATATATTACATGCTATTTATTTATGTATTTCCAAATAATTTTTCATAAAAATATTTTAATATTTTACTCAACATAAAAGTTGGAATTTGTCAATACCTAAAAGATTTTCAGATTAGTGTTTCGATTAAGTCAACTTAGGTCACGATGGCACGTCAATTTGGTGTAACAATATAATTTAAATAGCCACCCGCCTAAAAACGTCGCCTAGTTTATAATAAGTATACTTACATAAATCTCATTGGGTTTAGAGTTAGTTACATTATTTTCCTACTCTCTTCAAATTTACAAAAATTCCATAAAATTTATAAAATTCGAGATATATCACTGGACTTCTAGATGCATCACCAGACTTCTGAATACATCATCAAACATTCAGATATGTATCAGAGAAGATAGGAAAGGGAGGGATATATTCGACAGGAAAATTATGTATCCGAGAGGAAATGGATGAAGAGACAGCGATGTATCTGAGAAAAGATTTTTAAAATTTTTTTAATGATAAAGTATTTTAGAAATTATAATAGGACAAGATATATATTGAGGTAATTTTTCCTTATAATAACATATGTATATTGACTAGCGGTTATAATTCCGTCAAATATATAACTTCTCTGAAAAATTTATTGCACTAGCCAACAATACTTATTAAACCCTAAAACTAACCATCAATTTTTGAGCTAGAAATTTGTGCTTGACAAAGTAACGTAAAACCAACAAAGAAAAATGTTATTGGCTCTTAAAATGGTAAGAAGTCAAATAAAATTTAATGTATAGATTATTCAACTTGTATTATTGAATTGAAAAACTCATAAACGTCCATTTTCCGGTCCCTATAATTGAAAAAGAAAGACACTATCGTGAAATTTCAAAATCTACAATAAAAATTAACATTCATGAAATATGGTACGATTTTTTGAATTCCAAGACGGTGTCTATTTTCAAAAGCACAACCAAAAAGCGATCGGTGATGACTATCTCTATTTTTTAAACTCTGAACCGAAACCCTACAAAAAAAACATATGTATTTATAAATTATGCGCTAGAATACTCATTTCATAATGTTTTTACTCGAGCTAAGAGTCTATTAAAACAATTTTGCTCGATCTAATAGACATAAGATTTACATACGCATTATTATTTTGATCAAACTTCACTCGTGAAATTATACCGATCATAATTGTTGTTGTTGTTGAATAACTTATGACAATTGCATCATCAAGTCTTTGGCTAACTAAGCAAATATGACTTATTTGGACTATATTGCCATCATGTTTTAGTTGTTGACAATTCAGAGTAGACGCGGTTTTGATCATTATTTTTGTTATAATTATTCTGAAGAAAAAGAAATTAAAAAGTCCAAATTTCAACATCAAAGAAAGATATTTTATTTATCCAAATAGTATAATTAGTTTAAAGTAAAAATGTCTTAATCTGTGCCTTAAGAATTGCGTCTAGGCTTAAATAATTTAAAGGTAAATATTGGTGTTATGTTACTGGATGGAAAGGGAAAGCCACTAACCACAAAAACTTATTATATTACAATTGAATTAACAATAATTTAATGTGTAATTTTATTCCACTTGACTTAATAAATTATAACACAACCAAAAAGTTTATTTTTTGAAAAAAAGAAAAAAAGTTGATTGATACATATGCCAACTTTTGTTATTAACATTTCTTGTTAAGTAAAAAAGGACAAGCAATCGTTAATTAGTATTTAAAAATTACAAGTAAATACAAAGATTAATTCAAAAAAATTGTTTTAACCTCTCTTGTTAAATCACTTGTATGAACCATTGACTTATTTTTAAGATTTGTGAATTCTTGCATCAATGTAATTGAAATTATATCTCTGTAATCACATTTATTAAACAAAGATTTGCCAATGCAAGATTTAATTAATTTAATAAGATGGGTAATATGAACATAATGCTAAGTTTTGTCAGTCTTGACAAAAGTTGTGAACAATTGAACGATACACCAATCACCAATGTGACAATATTTTTGAACAATTCAACCAAAAAAAAAAAATCAAGTCTTGTTTAATCGGACAAAATTTATGAATACCTTAACAACATAACAACTTTGGCCAATATGCAAAATTTGTGAACACTAACAAAATATAAAGATAGCATGAGACACAAAACTTTCTATCTTTGAAGGGTTTACCCACGGAGCAGATCACCTTCTTTTCTAATCAAAGAAAGAAGAGCCCTTAGATTTGGGCCCTTCTCCACTTTCCTTTGTGAGGGAGGTTACCTTCATGACGTTTTGTTCTTTTGGTCTCATCATTTTATTTTTGATTCTCTCTTTCAAGTTTCTTTTACATCCTAAGAATTACTTCTCATTTTTATCTGTTCTGCTAGTTGGTGTCGCCCGCTCTCTTACTTATCTATTCTCATCCATCTTTACCATGAACAAGTTGTTGCTAGTCCTAAAGACTTCTAAGCAATATTTAACAACAAATAAGAAAGTAAAATGAAAATTGCACCAAAATTATGCCCCACACCACACATGTGAACACGCCAAGATTTATCAATTCAGTAACACTTTTAGATTTAAGTGACCTAATTAATGGAGCAACTTCAGAAGATAATATTTTGCGCACTTAGATATATTTTGCCTGACCCAATTATATAAGTCGATGTGAAACCAAATATTGATTTTTCCGACTAGGCTGGAGATACAAATAATTAACACTTATAACCACTCTGTCTGCTTTCCTTAAATTAAAAAACCTAGGCATAAATAGCACACTTTGCTTGCATCAGCAATGGCCTATCTCTGGCCTAGTGGTAAGATGCAGCGTTACGATATTTAGATTAGGCGCATGTCACGAGTTTAAACTATCCCGCAACAAAATCCTAACAATTAAGTGGAAAAGCATAGAGGGACGAGCTCAGAATTCATGAAATTTCAAACTACGTACCCGCTAGCCCTTGAGAATTTCTTAGTTATCGAAAAAAAGATTGCATCATTTGAAGTTGCAAGAACTATTCTCCCCCTTTCTATATGTTTATCGAGTAAGCAACTTAAAAGGATCCACTTATACAACTTATAATTTTGGAACTACTAGCATACACTAATTACCCTACAGGGATTTATATACTCATGAGAATAAAGCTTTGCAAGCTAAAGGCAGTGGTGGACGTAGGATTTTTATCAATGAAGCTTTTCTACTATACAAACAACAACAACATACCCAGTGGAATTCCACAAGTGGACGAAGGCATATAGGGGAATCACACAGAGATATCAGACAAAAACAAACTCATCTCACACTAATATGATAAAGCCTCCAAGGATCATATAGTCATAACAATAAGCAGAACCTAGTAATAGAGCAGTTATTAGATCAATGACTTAATCTTAGAGGGAATGTTAGATTCAATGGCACTGCAAAGAGAGACCAAATCAATACACCGCAGAAACTTAACAAACAACGCGTGTCAGCATGAGTGCGTAAGCAGGAAAAAGGGGTCTCCTCTTTGACATAAGAACAACAACAACTACTACTACTACAAATGCGCCCAAGTCCCAAACAAGTTTGTGCTACTCAATTGACATATTTCTATTAACATGTGCTGAGTAAGAAACATTTATCAACTGAAAGAGTAGAAAGACAAATGTGCAGATACTCCGGGACAGGGTTCCCAAATGGTTAAACCAGGGAGATGTCTAGATTTTGTCCATTAATAGGCTGAATTTTAACTTGATCAAAAACTGGAAAAAACTCCTACGACTAATAAACTAGACATAGTCCCAATGCTAGAAATAGGAGAAACGAACTAAAGTAACAAACAAATCTGTGATTTTAGAAGTTGCAGATATCTGATATTGATCTCCACAGCACCAAAATGAATATTGAGTATTCATATAGGCAGCACATCTAATTCCAAACTGAGTTGTAGGTTATTGATTGTATAATATACTTCACTGCTAATGATACCCTTAGCTTTTGGTTTAACCATCAAAATGCATTACGAATAGTTAGGGTAAACAAATATCCCATTCACTATTTCACACAATTTGAATAAATAGGCAATTGTAAGTGAACAAATATATACCAGATTTAACAGTACTCTCAACTACATACTTTCTTTTGACTTCTTTTTTATTACGATGGTTAACTAAGACTGTCATTCAAGCCAACTTACATGCTCCTCGACTGTTCCGCCATACATTGTGATTATACAAAGATGTAATAGTAGGTTAGCAAAACCCAATACTAATACTATTTATAAAAGTAGCGTGTGTAAAGGTCTAATAGATAAAGAAGGAGATGGAAGGTACAGTGGGACCAAAGAAATGGAGGGTGAATCGGTGGATGCAGTATCAGAATGGAGAGTTTCCTGTGGGGAGATGGGGCCCAAGATCCTATGCGGCAACTATCACTCGGTACTGGCCTAGGATCAAAACAGCTGTAGAAGTCCATACGCAAGTAATAGATACACTCATTAAGCCGTTCAGGATACGATCCTAAGCCAATTGAAAAAATAAGACAGAATCTTGAAATACCAAGTGATTACCTTTACAACCCAGTAAGATATTATTAGAGTTATAAGACTGGTTGTTCCAAAGTACAGCAGAAGAATAATTGTAATGTTTCCTACTGCACATACCGCTCCTGCTTTGATATAGTCATGTGAGTTACAGAGAAAAGTGATACCAAAATCCACAATTCAATCAGAAACAGCTAAAACCTTAAGGGGTCGTTTGGTTTGAATATAAGTTATGATGGGATAAATTATGTTGAGATTAGTAATGATGGGCTAAGTTATGTTGAGGTTATTTCTTATCGAATGTTTGGTGTGTTGAATAAATTTTCAGAATATTATACTTATTTATAAAAATACCCTTCACTTTATTAGTTTTTAATGTATTTTCTTTGCTAATTTTAGTTATTCAATATTCGTTTTTAAAATAAATCCCTCATCTTATTTAGCTTAAATAATTTTAGGTGTGCATTTCCATAATAATATCGTATGCATTTAAAATAAGTAAAAATTAATTTACAAAATCAAACATGCATTTTTAAGTTTGTTAAAGTAAAAAAAATGGATTTATGAAAAAATCAAAATATAAAAAACATAATAATTAGCCAATAAAAATTATACTATATAGTGTAATTTTTTAATAGAAAAATATGAAGAAGTATTATAAAAATAAGGAGTGAAGGTTTTGAATATTATTATATATTGTATTAAAAATAATGTAAATATATATACAAAATAAGGTATAAAAAGTGATAAAGGGAAAGGTACATTCTAAAATTTTATCCCGGGATTATTTTCATTTATCCCTTACACAAACGACCCCTAATGGTTTTATTACTAATGCATGAGCATCTGAAAATTCTTCAAGAACTAGCTCGGCATATCGGAAACAAACTCTGAATCCACAAAGGCAGGGGTATATCTCACACCATTCTCCAACCCTACTGCGGGACACCACTGGGCATGTTGTTGTAGTAACTAGCTAGGTATACTTTAGTTAGTTTCTGGTCTGTTGAACTCCCCCCCACCCCCATTTCGTATGTTCCAGTCACATGCCCCCTGGGTCGGGGGATCGCCCTTTGATCACTTTGGCAACACTAACACTGGTTATACTACACACCCTCATAAACGTCTTATATAAAGCTACTTATTTTGGGCTCTTGAGAATTTTTTCACAGAAAAAGAATGCTTAGCAAGAGCTAAAGTCACATTAGATTCCTATAGAATCTCAATCTAAACAAATTTGAAATAGAACTTCATGAAAATAAGATTTGACAAATGAGAATGATAATTTTGCCATGTCAAGTCTCTTGTCAAACATAAGGCATCCAACTTACAACTTCAAAAAACATCCTTGAGATAATCAATCAACTCTATTTAGATTCCAAAAACAAATTACAGTCAACACATAGCAAAAGGATCAGTATAGTTAGACAAACTCAACAGACCCTGTCCGAGGCGTGAATTAAAGTTGATCACAAAAACTAGATAAGTCCAGCATGTAAGATTTCGAATTCCAAACAGTATCCAATAGAATGACTCGCTACCAACAATTCATGAAAGCTTGATAGGTAAAAAGCCACAGCAATAAGATGATGGATATGAAAAACGTGTTGCTATTGTAAAACACAGGTACACATTCATTACTCTGCACCTACCAATTTTACTCTTTACAACTAATTATGCTGTAACCGAAAGATTCTCATCACTGTACAACCGCAAAAATTACTAAAGACGGGCAGTGGGAAACCACTTGTCAACATCCAAAGTAGCCATAAATTTGCTATCAACAAGAACAAGGGGGTTTGAAAGTATAAGGCTGTGGAAGTGATAACGGACCTCTCCTTGACTCATTATCATCCAAATGCCTCTGAACTTTCTTCTTAGAACAGTACTGCCTGTCAAAATGCTTCACCTATCATATAAAAAACATATACTAATTAATAAACCTAAAATACCAGGATAAGTCCCAGAAAGTTAATCTGTTCTTTGGTTTGGTACTCTGAAAAGCTATTAGAAAAATGAAGGAAATTGAGTTCTTTATTCTAGTCTTTCCTTTATTTTAATGCAATTTTTTGAAGAAATACATCTTCTATCAACTTTATCAATATCTAAAAAAAGTAAACAAAAACCCACCAATTCAATCAACCAATCCATTACGCCTCGATCTCAAATAAACTAGTTGGGTTAGACTAACTGAATCGCTTATATCTATCTATTTCATTCCATAACAAAGCGAAACAAAATATCCTTAAACATTGATGAGATTAATTAAAAAAAAAAAAACTCACCCAAGTGGGTCTGCATTGCTTCACATATTCCTGCCTAGCTTTCTTGCAATCGACTGGGTATAACAACCCAACTGTTGCAATTTCAGTAGGCCTCTTGTTTGAATTATTCACCAGGCATGAGTAGAATGCATCTCTCGCCTTCAAACCACAAATGCATTCCCTTCTATTAGCTTGATCAAAGATTGACCATAATTCATATAAACATCAAAATAAAACCAAAAACTTTACTACAGCAGGTCCAACTACACCCAATGGTCCCAGCTCTTAATCACACACATAAACACACATCCATCCATAGATAGAATGCATCTCTATTCTCTCGCCTTCAAACAGCAAATTCATTCCCTTTTATTAGCTTAATCAAAGTTTGATCATAATTCATATAGACATCATAGTAAAACAAAAAAAATACTACAGCAGGTCCAACAGAACCCAGTGGTTTCAGCTCTTAATCACACACACAGAGATCTCATCTTCAAACGACGAATTCACTCTCTTGTATTAGCTTTATATCAAAATTGATCATAATTCATACGAACATCAAAATACAACTAAAAATTTATTACAGAGTCCAATTAAATCCTGTGGTTTCAACTCGTAATAACACACCTATACACAGATTCAGGCATAGATAAAATTCATCTTTCGTCTTCAAACCACAAATTCACTCTCTGCTATCATATTTATATATCAAAACTAATCAAAATTCCAGTTGTTACATTTCAGCTCGTAATAACACACATTCATACATAGATAGAATGCATCTCTCGTTTTTAAACCACAAATTTACTCTCTTATATTAGCTTTCTATATCACAATTGATCACAATTTCCAATGATTTCAGCTCATAATAACACACACACATTCAACCAGAGATAGAATGCATCTCTCATCTTTTAACTACGAATTCACTCCCTTCTATTAGCTTTACATATCAAAACTGATCATAATTTCCAGTGGTTTCAAGTTGTAATAACACACATATACACACATTCAGGGCATACATAAAATTCATCTCTCGTCTTCAAACCACAAATTCACTCTCTTCTATTATATTTATATATCAAAACTAATCAAAATTTCCAGTGGTTTCAGCTCGTAATAACACAAAAACATTCATACATAGATAGAATGCATCTCTCGTTTTTAAACCACAAATTTACTCTCTTCTATTAGCTTTATATATCACAATTGATCACAATTTCCAATGATTTCAGCTCATAATAACACACACACATTCAACCAGAGATAGAATGCATCTCTCATCTTTTAACTACGAATTCACTCCCTTCTATTAGCTTTACATATCAAAACTGATCATAATTTCCAGTGGTTTCAAGTTGTAATAACACACATATACACACATTCAGGGCATACATAAAATTCATCTCTCGTCTTCAAACCACAAAATTCACTCTCTTCTATTATATTTATATATCAAAACTAATCAAATTTCCAGTGGTTTCAGCTCGTAATAACACACAAACATTAATACATACATAGAATGCATCTCTCGTCTTCAAACCACAAATTCACTCCCTTCTACTAGCTTAATACATCAAAATTAATCATAATTTCAGTGATTTCAGCTCGTAATTACACACACAGACACATACAAAAGGATTTTAGAATGTATATATACTTTACAAATTTTGAAAAAAAATACGAAAATTGAGAGAAAACAAAGTGTACCTTGTAGCAAGAGATTCGAGCTTTGGTGAGAACATCGGTGAGTATTTCGTCAGTAATTTGTGATTTATACGCTTCCATCGCCATTGTTAAACTGTAATTTCGAGTTACTGGAGAACAAATTTCTATTTAGCGTTAAGTACAGAGCTTTATCTTGAAGAACAAGTTTGTTCCTTTTTTAAAAAAAATTTAAACTTGAAGAACAATCTGGAATGTTATATTAGAAGTTATACGGGCTAAATTATTGGGCTGGATCGTTAAAAGCTTAATGGGCCTGTGTAGTTGGGCCACATTGGTTGAAGCTCTAGTTGGAAAATATTACATCGCGAAAATCATATTGTTTACGTGAATTATGAAAAATAACTACAAATACGTATCACATACACGCTGAAAATTTAATAATTTAAAAAATATATTTTGCCAATCAGTTTAAAATATTTATCTCTACTCGATCTTGTCCAATACATTCAAAATGCACTAGCACGAGAAGTTAAAACTATATTATTCTCATAATCAAGATAAACTAGAGTTAAACTTGTGCTACAATCTTTTTGATGATTTGCCCAAATTTTCATCTATGATTGTGAACTATAACTTTTTAACTTATAAGAACCGATGATTTAATCTTTTGTATTTATACACCAAATCATCTATCATATATAAGTTGAGGATGCATATATGATAAAATGATTTATTTAATGTAATGCTTTATTGAATTAAATAAATAAACAAATAATTATTCGATAAATAATACTATATCTAAATGCATGATTAGTAGGATATCCTAACAGCTCTTTGACTCAAACAACTACTCTTTTTTTTAAAAAAAAAAAAACCTAATTACACATTCATTCCTATCATATTTATTATTTCTTTCTATAGTGTGAATAATTATATATTGTCTAATTAATCAATAATTTTATATCAGATTTCATTTCAGATATCTTTAGATACATGATTTAATTTGCTATTAGATACGTTAGAAAGAGACGAGTAAGAATGGAATTTGTCTATGCGTCACGGATACATGAGAATCATACTACATACATATATCTAATACTAAAATATATATTTGAGATATGAGATACGCGAGTTAGATAGAAGAGTGGTGAACGAGATAGAAGGGAGTGAACAAGATTTATCTATATATCCCAGATACATGTGAATTCACTTTAATACAATATAAATAGAATAAATTATACCTAATTTTGACCACATATAATTAATATACAAGTATCTGGATATGCCAAATATATGTACTCAAAGTCCAAAACCTTATAAGATTCGTAAATGCAAAATAAATCTTATAAAATTCGTAATTTGCAAAACTAAAGTATATCTAAGTAATTAATTTCTAAATAAGTGAAACTTTTGTAGGCCTTATTTGTTAGAGCAAACAACACAAATCTAAATTAAGACATTTGAATTTGTACATCTAAATGTTTTAAGATTTTTATTTTTCAACATGTGAATATACATAATCTATTTACTTTAATGGAACAAGTATATAATTCAAATAAAAGTTAATTAAATATTAAAAAATAGTTACTTGATAAAGAATGGAGCATTTTCTTATAACATACAATCTGTATATAGTAATATTTTACAATAGTGGTCAAATTTTTCTTACTTACCTGAACTTTACGATATCAATATAATATGTTTCCTCAAATTTTACAAATAAGATTTGGAGAGCGTAGAATATATCCAAGTCTTATCATTGCTTGTGGAATAGAGAAGTTGTTCTCGAAAGATCTCCAGCTCAAGTGCAACAAATTCAAATATAATGAAAAAGAAGACAGTGAAGAGAATATAGCAAGTAACAAAGTAACAGCGCAAAGTCTACTGAAGTGAAGCTCAAAATGATAATAAAACAATGTGATAATCGAAACATGATAGACAACATACTAAGATAGATTACTAAAGACAATAATAAACAATGATAAAAATCAAAAACTAAAGTAATACAATCCGTACGATGACAAACACCAATCACCTTAATCAAGTAAAGTAACACTAAACTACCTACTAATCTTCTACCCTAGTACGTGTTCTCTCCGCTCTTCGATATAAGATCATTTTAAATGTATGATATTGAACCAAAAACTTAAAAGTCAAATGAATAGATGGTAACACCCACAAAGTGTTGTCAAGTCCAATTCAACAAAATGTTCCACCAACAGTACTACATGGAATAAACCTTATATTGGTCTGTTGAATTTGAGCTCACATGAAAGAAATGGATGTTTTTGTCTATTTTTGGAAATTTAATAATTAAATTGCTCATCATGAAGTGCTAGTGTACAATATAATTATGTCCACCGTTATCACTATTAGCCTGAACCACCATAGCAATTAGCGCCTACTATTTTTACCCCCAACTATCATCAACAACATCGACCAAACTTTCAACCAACGTTGTCAGCTATCCTAACATCAATCAACTCTATCATTACGAATACCAACCGTTATAATTATGTTAGTCACTATAATATCAATCACTTTTATCATAATAATTATCACCAACTCCATTGCTAGGCACTAACACCAATTGTCACCACTACTATAAATCATCTCCATCATGTTCACTTTGTTGGATTGGACTTAACAATAATACTCTTTAATTTGTGCATGGATGCTACAATCGATTTCATTTGATGTATTCGAACGATAAAGTGTTGAATGTCAGTAGATCATGACAACAGCATCATCTATCATTTACAATACTCTATCTCGTTTTTAATATTATTTATAAGAAATTTTATTAGTTGAATCGATAAAAATTGTATTCCAAAGTGATAAATATAGTCGAAACATAAACATTTCTAAAGATAGAAATAGTTTTTCAATGTATTTATTAAGTTCAATTATTTCTTTTATATATTTATATTATGATTTTCTTGTGAAAATTGGCCGTTTAAAATAATTTTGGGCTAAAAGTCTCTATCAAAGATGTTCACAATCTTTTGTAACATCTCCCCTATAGTCATCAAGTTAAAACAAAAGTCTTCTAGTGGCTCCACATCTTCCTTTGATTTTATTTTATTTCATAATTATGTTTCCTTTGACCTCTTATTTCAAAGACTTTCATATCCAATTATTTTGTTTGTGTTATTAATGACCTTTTCAATGATGAAATGATTGA
Organism: Solanum medicagineum; assembly: GCA_026153255.1. NCBI lineage: Eukaryota > Viridiplantae > Streptophyta > Magnoliopsida > Solanales > Solanaceae > Solanum > Solanum medicagineum. The sequence continues at coordinate 471,713 of JAPFFP010000098.1, forward strand.
GCATTTGACATTCTAAAAGCTCATTCCACAATATATTGATGAATGATGATATCAATTTTGAAGACAATTCTAGTTTGTTTGCCCATTATTTGGCAATAATCTTATGAGTTCTTTTTAGGGAAGAAGAACTTTTTATTAAAATTTTAATAAGGACAATGTTAAATGATCCAAAAATTTGGCTTAAATATGGCCAAAAAGGTTAAAAAGACCATAATAGTTTTTTTTTTCCAAATTAAAGTTAAAATTTTTTTTAAACAAATTTGTTGAATTTTAGGAAGTATTTATTAGAAGACTTTTGCGGTTCTACAAAACATTAATAGCCTCATACTTTTTTAATTCTTTATTCTTTTTTTTCTTTACCAATTTACTTTTCTTCTATACATAATATACTACAAAGAATCTCATTTATGCTAAATATTTAAAATATAATTTTTTTATATAATAGTGTTATAAATTTTTTA
>JAPFFP010000098.1:472273-482732 GCA_026153255.1 Solanum medicagineum
TTTTTCATTATATAAAAAATTAATATTTATTTTTATTTGTCGCTTATCATATTAAGAAATTATGATATTTTTTCATATTTTCAAATTGTAATACTAAATATTAATTAATAAGGATAATATGATAAAATAATTATGTCAAGAATTAGGTGATAAATGTATCAAGTCCTAATATAACAAGTTATAATAGAGGAAGTACTTCTTGAGAAACCTCTTTTTTAAAACTTAACAAACTTAATTATTCACACTTGAAAGAAAAAAAATTAATTGTAAGGATTAATAGCAAAAATTTAATTAATTTTATAAAATTAATAAACAATTTGAGATTACAATATAAGATGGAGAGTACTTTATATATTGGTACTTTAATTAAATTCGAATCATATATTGTATGATCCATTTGAGAATCGTGCTTCAAAAAGAATGTTGTTCATATTCAAGATTCGATAATCATTGGCGGAGCTAGCATAGATGAACCTTTTTTGACGAAAAATTATACTCCCTCTATTTTATTTTATGTGGTATCTTTTGACTTGATATGATATTTTAAAAAAGTAAAATTTGTGGTTTAAAACAATTATGAGATATTTGTATGGCTGAGAATTATTTCGGTAAAAGGTGGATTTTAAAGTTAAATTGTTTCCAATTATAATAAGTTAACATTCTTTTTGAAACAAACTAAAAAGAAAAAAATATCAGGTGAAATGAGACAGATGAAATGTAAATTAAAACTATTTCTTTTATATATCTAATAAATATCAAATTCCTTTCGACTAATTAATATATTTACTTCTGCGATCTTCAAATTTTTCTAAATGAAAATTCTGACTCCGTGTAGTATATTGATGGTGTCTCCCTTGAATGACGCAGACCTATAGATGGCTCAACTCCCGAGGACATATTCCACGCGTGTGGTCCCATATCTCATCCAACGGTCAGGAGTCATCCACAACAGTCAAATCACAATAACAAAACCAACTCAATTTATGTAACATCAGCCTTGGTTCGATCGAGAATTTAAAATTACAAAAAACAAAAAAAAAACAAATATAAAATAAAAAAGTGCGAAATATCTAAATAAACTTTTGTGGTTGGAATGTATGGTATAAAAAATTTAATGTAGATCATCAATATAGATATTAAAAATAAAATTTTCAAATTTACGTTGAGGTTTAATTTAAATTATATGTCTATTCAAGTTTTATCGTATAAATTAAAATAGAGCTAGAATTATTTATTTCCTTAAATTATTGGTTTAAATGAGAATTTGCTTCGTCTCATTTTATAGGAGATTTTACTATCTAGAAGTTAAATAATTTTGTTTAATTTTATTTTATCAACTTTTTTAACGTTATACTTTAAATCCTTGAGTATGTTGACTTAAAGTACTTCTTTTGTATAATTTTTAAATAGTGTAAATTTTATTTTTAATTATTTAAAGAATCTATATTTAAATTTATAGTCAAAATTAAATGTTTAACTTGAAATTTCATTAATTCTTTTTTTGTCTCAATTTACGTGATACAATTAAAATTTTAAGAATTAATTAAAATTTTGATTGTTATTAATTTCGTTTACATCTTTAAATATTTTATATATAGTTTTAAAATACATAAACATATATAAAGCTTTTACATCTAAATTCACAACCAAAATTTAAAAATTTGAATCTCAAACTTTAAACGTGTTACATAAATTAAAATTAAAAAATAATTTAATACAAGTATAATCTAATAATACAGGATTAAGTAAAACATTATTTAAATTATTACTATTGAATTTACAAATATGACCAACCAAAAAAGAATTATTTTCTATTCGATATTTTTAATGATTTTCATGAGGTACGTAATCTGTATTTGAAAACTTTAGAGTCGTGATTTCCATAGGTCTTAATTACTTATGATTAAAGTTTTAAATTTAATTATTTTTTAGTATATAATATGCTATCTTCTTGAAATCCTGAATTACATAAAATGGTGTGTGTAAACCACAAAGGCCTGTTACCATTAGTGCACGTATCCCGAAGTATAGAAAAGGACAGCCATCCAATTTAACCCCACAAAATTAACACACTTCCCGTCGAATTTGTGAGCCATGAGAAATATACGGAAAGAAAAAGAAATCATAAATATATAGTATAATTTATTTTTTAAAAAATATAAAATTTTAATAAATAAAAAATAAGTATGAAAATTATTTCAAATATTCATCTTCAACTTTGAACAATTCAACTATTCTGAACCTTGAAAAAAATCTTAAAAATTTAATTGATTTGAGACATAGAGAGTACATTGAATTTAAATAAATTCTTGATATGTCGTATAATATAATAATAGATTGATCTCAAATTCTTATAAAAGTATGAGAATTTTAACCAAAAATCGAGAAAAGTGTTGAAACCATTTTAAAACTAAACGAGAATGTCAGTAAGATTGAAGGTGTATTTAAGTTCAAATAGTTAAATAAACATATATTTTTAAGACGGTGAATAGTTCAAGGATAAAATTAACAATTTACCCCTAGAGATGGTCTCAACACCTCTCTCTTTATATAATTACACATTCAATTATTAGATTATATATTAGTTTTAGATCGATGGTTCTAGAAATATTCTATTAATCTTTAAATTTTAAATTTGTCTTTAATCATTGATTTCTATTTTTTCATTTTAATTTGTCTGGCCTATCACTAATTTAAAATAACAAAAATAATTCTTTTTATATATTTATTATTGTATCAAATCAAAATAAATCAAATAAATTAAAATAGAGTGGGTGACTTGAGAGATAACCAAACATAATGAGTCTTCGAGTTCTGGTATGAATTTTTTTTTTTATGGAGTGCTTCCGTGATGAACTCTACGTAATTCAACTCCAAATTAATTGAACTTCAATACAAATATTGCACATCGAGTGGGAAAAGCACACAATTAGTCAACCAGTGGTGGGGGAAAATGTCATTTATTGTACTAAAATAATGCCCACATGACATAGTTAACCCCATAACCAACTTCCATATCATCCCCTCCAAAATTTCAGAATATATATATATGGCTAAGTTTCTTTAATAGGGTTTGTGTACATACCCTGCCTACTGCATGGGATAAAAAAATGAGAGAATTTTATTTATATAAATATCTTTTTTTACTACTATATCTACTAGTACTAAAGATGTGATTTTGTTCATTACAACTAAAAGATATATATCCATATTACCATATATAAATTTTTTGTGAGTTCTGAATCAAAAGAGAATACATTTTGAAGTATATATAATATATTTATACAAGATATTGAATTCTGTTGAATTCATAGAGATGTTACTTGGATCCATCACTTTATAGTTAATTTCTTGGAGTATGTTCAATTTATTAGGGTTTTTGATTTAATTCTTTCTTATAAAAGGAGTTTGTGTCTTTGATTTCAGATCTGACTAGGGTGAAGGGAAGAGGCAGGAAAGAGGAGGGAGAGAGGGGAGCAAGAGAGAATCAAGACTGACAGAAGAGAGTGAGCACACGCAGTCAAATTGTATAAATATTTATACAATTGTCATTTGCGTGTGCTCACTTCTCATTCTGTCAGCTCTCTCAATACTTTGTTTCCCCCTTTCTTTTTATCTTTTCGCTCGCTTCCACCATGAGAAGTAGAAATAATTGATTTATAATAATTATATATATGTATAGGATTCTTTTGATGAAAGTTTATGGAAAGTTATACAATGACACTTGTTGAAGCAGCATAAATGTAAGGATATTTATAAAAATTTTTTAAAAAAATTATGTTTCTTTAGTTTGTTTCTTATCCTGTGTTAAGCTAACATCTGTCTAAACAATAAGAAAAGTTAACTATATGACAGACTGATAGACATGACATTTCAACACACACAAAAAATCTTGTTTTATTTTTTTTTTAAGTGAATTCAAAATTTAATGTTTATCTACTTATGTAATAGTTTTCAGTTATCACTATAAAAGTAATCACATTTATGTTTAAATATATCTAGCAAAACTTCTTAATATATATTAATTGAATTCATGTAAATTCGTACTTAAATTTCTAGATCCGCTCTGTATATGTATATTTGTTGGTGATTTTGGTGATTAGACAGAAAGAAGATGAAGTTTATCAGATCAGGTAAGAATCTGAGGCTATGAGGTTATGTAGTTTAGGGTTTTTACTTTTTTTTTTTAATGTAATAAATAAATAAATAAATCTCATAATTAAATATTGTACTTAGCGTGTCTTTTCATGTACTAATTTAGAGGACAATTGTAGATTTGGGAGGTACGTTTCTTCCTGTTCTTTTGTCTTTTTTTTATTAATTTTTTTTTTTTACAAATCTGATAATTTTTTTTTGCAAAAATCTAGAAATTAGTTAATTTTCTAGATATTTAACAGTTTTTCATCATGTATTAGCTTCATTAATCTCTTTCTTGATTTTGCATTTGAAATTCTTGATTTATTTTGCCTTTTGTAATTTGACGAATCATAAAATGAAGGAATCCACATAGGTGGTTAATGAGTTTTGTTGTATTAGTTTGAGTTAGACTAGTTCATTTGATATGGTATCAAAGTCAGTTCCCTATGTTGCGCCTAGAGATAGATTGTTAGTGGGAGTGGGTGATTTCCTTATATGGTCTTGCGTAATCTTCTTGTTTTGGATTGAGTTAGATTAGTTCATTTAACATGGTATTAGAATTATATTCCTATGTTAATTGAGCCTCGAGATATAGTTATATCCCTATGAATTAGATTAGTTCATTTGATATGGTATCAGAGTTAGGTCCCTATATGTTAGGCCTCGAGATAGATTGTTCGTGGGTGTGGGTGATTTCCTTATATGGTCTTGCGTAATCTTCTCGTTGAGTTAGTTTTTGGATTAAGACTAGTTTATTTAACATGGTATCAGAGTTATATCCCTATGTTAATTGGGCCTAGAGATACAGATTGTTCATGAATTCAGTACCAGATATTGTCCACATGTTAGGGATTAGTAGTGGTTAATACGAGGTGGTGATCTTATATGGTCTTGAGCAATCTTCTCGTTGAGCTAGTTTTTTGGATTTAGAGTGTAGCACATTGAGCATAAACTTAAAAAAAGGATGACTCTTTCAAGGGATTTCTAGTTTCTAATCATAGTATGTGTTGAGATTTTTGAAGTTTTGATTATTTCTTTCTAAAATCTAAGTTTTTTAAGTCGATGGATCTTGAGGAATCATTTTATTTTTTTAATTTTTTCTTTTTATGTAAGAGGGATTTGGATATAGATTTATCATTTATATCGGTGGTTGTAATATTTTATGTAGGCTTTGTTTACAAAGCTATTAATTATCCCTCTTCAATTTTAGGTGATGATATATTTTTTGTTTCATATAAATAATGCAACTTTGAATATGATTCTTAAATTGGTAAGATTTTTGTCTCCTTTTATGGGGAGATATGTGTCCAATCTTGCTATTTAGTGGAGATAATTATATCAATAACAAGTTTGAATTTGATTTATTTTGTAAAGAGTTCGATTATTGTTCAATGTGAAGAGCAGTTCTTGTTTTCGTTTTTATGTTATGTTTGCTTAAGATAAACTCAAACACAACAGCCTGATTCATATAGTCGGTCCCAATTTATGTAGGGGTATCTGAGACGTTGTTATTGACATTATTGTATGGTTTCCTTTGTTTACACAACCTTATCCTTACCTTTCGAAGTTAGAGAGGTTGTTTCTGGTGGACTCTTCAGAAACAAAGTCAATCAAGAGATTTATTTGTTACTATAAACTTGTGATAGTAAGTTGATACATAACTTTGGTTGCCATCTTTGCTAGTTGCACTTGAATAAGTATACTCACAAGATATTGCCAGAAGAAATTTTCTTGATGTCCCAATTATTATTTGGGACTCAGTCGACTTGTTTGAGACTAATGCATATAGTAGTTGTTGTTGTATAATCAAGCAGATCTTGAGATGCATTTCATATTAACGATAAGAAGAAAGGCTGCATGGATCAACAACAACAACATACCCCAGTGTGAGGTGGGGGGGGTCGGATGTACGCAGCCTAACCCCTATGTTTAAAAACATAAAGCGGCTGTTTCCAAATGACCCACGAGGAGCGTCGAAAGTTGCATTGACTAACTGCTACTTCACAAATGAAAAAAGCGCAGATAGTTTAAAGGCTCTTTACGCGATGATTATATTGCTCTACTGCTACCTAAACGTTTCTGTATTTGTTAAGTACATTGGTCTATTGCTATCTAAATGTTTGTTGATTCAAATGTGATGTTACACTGTACTTGATTTTTGATCTTGAAAGATCGAGTACAATGCTCATGATGATTCATTTAGTGATAAGAATGTCTGATTTGGTAATCACGAACATTGACATGTCTCGTCAATTTTCGTCTAACTGTATGTTCCATCAATCGATCAGTCAGCTAAACTGTTAGGGTAAATGCAAACTCTTCCTCCCACATCGGTGGTGGAAGGTCAAAATGACCAACTTAAATAGGTTGAACCAATCCCAGGTTCGGCGGGCAGGAGTTGATGGATCGCGTGTGCGGAGTACCTAGCGATGTGAAGGTCTGCCCAGTATGCCCAGGGGCGGGTTGTCCAAGGGGGCAGGTGTTGCCCAGGGGTCAGGTGCTGGCAAGGTGACCAGGTTCGGGCAGGAGTGGTCAGTGGTCAGAGTTTGAGGGGAGGTTTGTTAGATAAATGCAAACTCTTCCTCCCACATCGGTCCCTAGAATAGCTAGTTGAGGTCGTCTATACAAATCCTTGGTGTTGTTTAAGAAAACGAATCACTGATCTAATTCAACTCCGAAGCTAGTTAAGTGAATAGTTGGAGTGTGGTTGTTGCCTTATGTACAATTTATTAACTGAAGTATTTTGTCTGTTTAAATAAAATGTCGATTTCTTCCATATCATTCATTTAACTTCTATTTTCTTTTTCACTACACATGAATTTGAGTGCAGCATCTACGACCAGTTTAATTTTTAGCAGGGCTGGGATGAATTCCTGTAATAGAGGGATAAATTTCAGCTTCAAATATGATAAGGTTAGTATTCGGTTAGCCCAGTCATCTAATCCCTATTATGGGGTCTTTCGGAAACAATCTGCCTACCTTTGTAGGGTAAGAGTAAGTTCCGTGTGCTCTACCCTTCCCAGACTCCACTCTGGATGTGCTTTGTTGTCATTGTTGTTACGTTGTTTTATGGGTTGAATAATTGACATCCATTGCTCCAAAGAAAATTGTTCTTGAACTTTGAACATGATATTTGTACATTTTACGGTGTGTGTTAGGGGAGGGATATATTCTTAGATGAGAGGTTAGAGCGTGGCTTTTGTAATGTGATGGTCATTGGTTTTGATTCCTTTTTTTTTTGTTATAAAAAGGAGTTTCTATAGATATCCAATGACCAATCCTCGCATGAATTGCTATGATCCAATACAAAAGATGTTGGCTCAATCCGAGGGAAATTCTGTGGAAGTTTGTTGAATTATTATCAAGTTGTGCGACTAGAAATTGATCCCTATGAGTTATGACCAGAGCCATTGGATGGTGACTATTACACCCAAGTTAATGATAGACGGCTAAAACACTTTCAGGGCAAGTCCCATTAATTTATCATAACGATATTGTGGAAATGTTGCACAAACCTAACAATCGCTTTCAAATACCACAGAAATCTTGTTATGAGTCAGAACATTTAGAAAAGGACCTTAAAGGCTGACTATTTGGTTACACAAGGGCGGCGATGTCAAACTCCATAGCTTTGTCTCAAATTCTATTAGGAAATTACTAGATTGTACAAATTATTAGATTCCGAATTGAGCAACTCAAATGGTAAGTGAATTCAGTGATAGTTTGAACCGATAAAATTTAAATCTTGGATCCGTCTCCGTTAACTGAATACCTTAATCAAACCTATGTGTTTGATCAAAAGCAACATACAATTTTCAATCTTTTTAAATGCAGTGGAATTGTTGTATGTTGAATTTTTATTTGAGTTATGATTGGATTTTCTTTTTTCCTAACAAATTTCATTTGGTATATTCATATTTTCCATCATTATTACAATATTTCTGATTTTTTTCTTTGTTAAATCTTCTTATTGACCTTCAGATTAACATAGAAATTAAAGCATTCTATTGGGAGAATAGAGTTTATTGTACGCAGTCTTACTTTGCATTTTTGCCAGAGGTTGTTTTCAAGTCTTGAACCTGTAAACTCGTGGTCACATGGCAACGACTTTACCAGTTACTCCAAGGCTCTGCTTCAAATAATAGTATTGATCACGAGCTTAAATAGAGCAACATGAACAAATATGATTTATATAGTTGATTTCAATTTGTTGTAGTTTATGTGTTGAAGTTGCAAGACAACATAATCAAAGGGTTCAATTTCAAAGATATTGTTGCACTTGGGGCCTATACACCAAAGGGCAAGCATGCATAACATATTGCCAACAAAATTTTCAAAAGGACAAAGTCTATCGTTTTTGTTTCAGTTTATGTGACATTATTCTTCTTAATCGAAAAAGAACAGTAGCTCATACAAAAAATAAAAAGAATAATAGCTTTGTATATGTGAAATATGTGTTGCAAATTCAGAATGAAGTAAATTCAAGGGGCAATCATGTTATACTTGAGATGGATCAACTCTCCCTCAACTTTGAAGAAATTATAATTTCGAATCGATTTGGTGAACAGTTGACAAGCACAAAGTTGTAATGCATAATTTATGAGTTTTCCCAAGTCATAACTAAGTTGATATGCATAAGTTCTATCGACTTGTTATGACTTGCATGTAATATTTGTCACATTACATTACCATCTCGATCTATGCTCAACTTAAGATATTTTAGTCCAAAAATTCTTCATTAAACTTTAAAAAAAAATTATTTTTACACAAATATCAAAAAGCTGGGGCAAAGTTAAATACCAGCGTCAAAAAAATATAGACATTTTTTGTTCATTGTTTGGTCCATCAGTCAAAAACAACACATGTCTTCATTAATTTAGAGTTCAGTTACATGTCTTCACTTTAGTTTTTGAATTATCTTCCGTACTATATTTACTTCACTAGATATATATGTATTTGGCACTCATCACATACCTGTATTTCAAATACACGTGGATCAATTTAGGTGTAATTTGTTCTATGTATGCAAGTGTGTGCATGTATTTGAAATATAAATACACAAACTCTCTCACTGATCTCTCTTTCTATGCATCTATATTTCAAAATGTATATGGTATCTAAGATATAAGTATCTAGTATCTTTGTTACATGTATCTAAATTGAAATTTGAAGGAGTATTGCATCTAACTTGAAATCTAGATCAAAATTATTAATCAACGAGATATGTAACTATTTCAAATTATAAAGTGGATTAGTATTTATGGTAGAATTTTATATTTTTGCCTAATTAGGTAGTTTCCTTTGTTCCAGTCAAGTGAAATTAGAAGGCCTGGCCCATTACGGTTTAAGTCGTTATACAGCTGGGCTTTTTCAGATGGAACCAAAAGTAGAAATAGCAGCCCAGGCCCAATAAGCTTATTCTCCCTCATCGGCTACGCAGAGAAGCTTTATTCTCTTAATATGGCTCAGCATTAGATATGCATGTTTGTCCCTTGTGGGATATTCGATCGATAAAATTAAAATGATAATGGTTCCTACACAAAATTTTGTGAGCAATTGATTTTATTTTTTTTGCATCACATACATGTAGCTCTTTCTTTATTCTCAACATTTAAAACGTTGTTCAACATGATCCAGCGCGATTTTACAAGTTGATACCAAGTTGAAGGTATCGTTGAATTCGATACAAGTAGAAATAGAAATTTGGTGTGGTTGACTTGATGAGAGGCTCACTTATGTGTCTTGTTTGTTAAATAAGTCTTGGCTGATTTAATGACAGTTTGCAAAGGCTCAATCATTGTGAATGCATGAGTTGCAAGTTTCACATCTTCCACTTCATAACTTACTGTGAATTTTGTGATGCATGAATTTTCATCTTTCTCATTCACTTCAAATTTAATTCCATAAAAAGTGTAGCCAAGATCAACATATCCACCTTCAATCACTTGAGATTGCTTGTATCTTTTCTCATTATCTACTATGTTGAATCTCTCCTTGAAATAAGGTATTCCTGGTGTACCTGTACAAGAAAAAAACCAACATAATCAATAATCGTTTAATAAAATTTTTTGATTGTTGAGACAAAAAGTCTCACATTGGTGGTTAATAAGATGGGTGGACTCCTTATAAAACTTAGGCAATCCTCCTCCCTTTGAGACGCAGAGGAACCACACCAATCCATCCCGAACTTGGTGGTTAAACTCTACTGCGGTGACGATACTGTAGGGGAGGTCCTACGGAAAAATAGCTCGACGCCAGGATGATAAAAAGCTTAACACCTCTCATTCTTATTACTTTTTCAATATGAAAACGAAAAAAAACA
>JAPFFP010000098.1:493851-506216 GCA_026153255.1 Solanum medicagineum
CCAAAATTCTAACTTAATTTTTTTTTAATAAAAAATATGTTATATTTAAATTATTTTTATAAATATGCTAATAACACTATATATTTAAATAATATATTTTATTAAATGGTAAAACAATTAGACAGTTAAAACTATCCATTTCTTTTCGATTGAGTTTCTAATTAATAACCAATTAAGTACTAATTAATGTTTTCCTACATTTATAGGAAAAAAATTATTCACTATTTTAATTTCTTAATATATTTAGGAAGAAAAAGAAAATTTTAATTTCTTTATTTTAGATGTTAACAAAACACCTTCTCACCTAACAATTTAATTGTTTACCTTATTGTTGGTCTTAATCCTAGTCATAATTATGGTAATTTATTTGTCATTTAGAAAATGTCTAATATATTAAGAATATTTATTTCTCATTAAGGGATAACAACACTTTAATCCCTCAAATATCGAAAAATGTGATCTTGATCCTTATGATTTTTGATTAAGTATGTTTTGCCTTGTAAATGTGATGTTCACAAATTTAACGAAATATCAAACATCAAATGTTCAGTTATTAATGTATTATGTTAAAAAAAATTATGTTACTCTATAAATAACGATAATACAGGTGTAACAATACTCTTAATATCATAAACTTCATATATAAAAAGGCTAGGAAAAAAATATTCTTTAGCTAATTGAAAATTAAATATACTTTGTCAAATGTTATAAGGAAAAAACCCCTATTATTAATACTGAGGAATCAATCTATATATGTTCTCTTATTTAGAATCACGTTTTCAATAGGCTAAAGATTTATCAAGTTTTATCTAATTATACTGATGATAATTATATAGTTTTTCAAGACAAATTTTTATATAGAAAATTTTAATCCATATGGACTGAATGATATCAATTAAACACCTTTAATAAAAAATAAAAAAAAACACTGACAATAAAATAGTAAAGATAACTAGAATAAAAAAAAAACATTATACTTAGTTATAAGGTTAAAAATTACGTCTTACTACCTACTGATCATATATCTTAATAGCTAACATATATATGTTCTTTTATTGTCGATACATCGAATTCAACATATCCTATCTATTATACTAATATAATTATATTGAATATATCGAATTTTTTTAATAAAAAATTCAAGATGAACTTTTCTATGGACTTATCTATTATACTAATATAATTATATTGAATATATTGAATTTTTTTAATAAAAAATTCAAGATGAACTTTTCTATGGACTTAATTGTTGTTTAAGAAAATAATAAACATATTAATATTCCATGTGATGAAAATAGCAGAAATAGCCTAGAAGTTGTATTTTTTAAAATCAAATACTATGATTTTGGACATGATTTAAATTAGAGGAAGAAGCCAAGAAAGTGCTAGAAATTAAATATGTGGTCATTCATGAAACATCATGCTTCATATTTGGCGGCCAAAAATTGACAATTTTGGCACCATTTTGCTCTAGAATAATTTTCAACTAATTGAACTCACCAATTAAAATAAAGTTTTTATTTTCTTCCTTTCTTTCTTGTCCAACTTGGCTACTAATAGAAATGACAAAAGAGATGATATGTGCAATACAAACGTAAATTAATCGAATTAGTAAATATCAAATAGTTATAATATTCACAAAAAAGAGTAAAATAAATTATGTGAATAAATAAATATACTAGTTAATTAGCTAACATAGCTATAGTTTGAATTAATTAAGACAAGCGACAAACATTTAGCTATAATTACAGTTTGAGTTTTGTATAATTCGTGTGATTTATACAAATGTTGTGAGCGATTAGACAGAAGTCGTGCGCGAATCAAATTGTTTAGGGAAATCTACAAATAAAATGAATTGTAGAGCGGATTATACAAACTCTGTGCATGAATTGTATAGAGAAATATACAAATGCTATACAAAAACTGCAAATTGTATAGAGAATTATACGAATATATACAAATGTTGCGTGAATTGTACAAACGTTGCTATAACTATAGTTACGAAATGTAATTACCCGAACTATAGCTATGAAAGTATAATAAGGTATTTTTGTGTGGCTATATGTGAAAAATCCTTGAGATTGAGACATGTTTATTAGGCTAAGTTGTGCGGACTTTTCACCTTCAATGCCACACCCATGCTGAATTCTCTGAAAATACGCTATTGTTGGCAAATTCAACATGCACCCGTTGACATTTTTGAAGAGTCTGAGCAAAATAGTTATTAGGTAACACTTATGAAGTTGTGAATATTTTTGGTTTGCACTATTTACCTCCTTTCAAATTTTTTTGGCCAAATCAACATGAGAAGACCAAAATTAGTGCTAATAATTAATTAGTTAATCAATAAAATTGTTACTTATCACTTAATTATTCATTATCAAAACCAACCATACCATATGTAACACTTAAAAAAATTTGAGAATGCTCAAAGTTGTTAAAGCTAACCAAACAATTATCAATTTCAACTATCAAAGTCCAACTCTCTTTTTTTTTCCCCTTAAAATTCTTTTTAATGATTTATTAGTCTAATTTTATTAACATATAGTAAGTTAAATAAATAAGCAATAATGTGGCATATATTAACCTACCTCCCCTAGAATAATTTTGAAAAGACAGAATTAGTCTTTGCATTAAAGTATTAAAATTAAGTTAATCATTCACTAGTTGAGTCAACCTAAGCTAATTTAATACTAATATTTTTTTACTAAGAAAATACATGACATTATCTACTACTACTAATTAAAGAAAAAAATTATTTCTCTTTCCTCCTGTGAATCCAATTATATCAGCAAGAAATTACAATTACCAAATAAGAATAAATAATAGATATTAAATGCTATAAATCAAATAAATTGTGATAAAATAATTACAAAAACTCAAATTCATAGTATTCAAAAAAATTTGAATTCGCTCGTATGACATAGAATGAGAGAGGGTGTATTATTTATTATAATTAAATCAAGTTGCATTTCTCAATTTAAACAAAAAAATACAGGGAGATAATCATTATTTAAGAAAATTATTTAAGCAAAATATTTGCATTATGAGATATTTGAAGATTATAACTATCATGATAATAATTAATTAATAGCTTTTGATGAGATAGTTAAATACCCTTAATCAGAGTTATTAATTCAAGTTTTTAAAAATCAAAAAATTCTTGTTGGCTGCACACCCTCGTAAATGAATCATGCACAACACAAATTCAAATTTAGTCGTACGCAGATAAATTTAATTGTATTATAATATAATTATGAATATCAAGTGAGAAATATATATATATATAGTGAGAATAGATCTTTAATGATGAATAAAACGGCAATTAAAGACATATATTTCTTTAAAGATTGATTTATTATTTTTAATGCATAAATCAATTTTATTAGTTGGTATCCAAAATGTATCATATATTTCATGTCTGAAATAAATTATATATGACCAAATTCATTTACATGATTAATTGTCCTATTTAGACAGGTTTCTTCTGGTCATTTAGGTTTTTGTCTAATTTTAATTATTAAAAAAAGGAATAAATTGTTAATAAGTCTTATTCTACTTGTTACTTAATAGTAATTAATTATTATTTTGGGAATAAAGTTAGTTGTGTTAGTGACATTTGGTCTAGTTGGTGTCCCATTGACATCAAACAATTCAAAATGATATTCAACTCTTGTAATTAAATATTTATATGACGAAAAAGAAAAATAACGCGATTAGAATTATATAAGGTAAAAAATTATCATCTTATTTTCACTATAGAAAACATAGGAATTAATTATAAAATTCGTTGTCAATTTGCGCTAATTAATATTCCGTAGTTGAACATTATATTTTTGTTTAATACTTCAAGACTAATTATTCGATAAATAACAACAACAACAACATACCCAGTGAAATCCCACAAGTGGGGTCTGGGGAGGACAGATTGTACGCAGACCTTACCACTACCTCAAAGAAGTAGAGATGATGAATTTCTATTATTTGGTGAAGAAAGCTATCCATCGACCTTCAATAATTACTTTTTCTTTTTCCTTTATTATTTGATGATAAAAATTAATTTATACTAATTTCTATTTATTTATTTTTTTGGTAATTTTGCTTGTGCAAGAAAAGTAATTAATCATAGAAATCCAACTTTAAGAGGTCATTCCTTAAATACACACTTGAATGGACTATTGTTTTCTAATAAATCATGTTTTGCATGTTTTTATTATAAAAAACTCTTTCAACCCTTTAAGTATGTCAAATTTTTTTTATATAGTTTTAATTATATCAATTTCATAGCATTAATTTATGTGTTTGATGATTATTATCAATGTATGTAGACCAAGACAACGAAAATAATAAATAAATAAAAATAAAGAAGTGTCAAAATTTGATTAGGTAGGGTATATATATGAGATGTTTGTATAAGATTCACCTTTATTTTTTTATCAGAAGCATATTCAGAATTTTCATTAATTAAAAAAATTTAGAATATAAAAAATAAATATATTAAAAATTAAAGGAAATTCAATATCTACACATGCATAAAAATATAGTTTTCATCTTTGTCTATACCATATAATTTTCATCTTTATCTTCTCTTTTGGACGAAGTAAATTATGATATGTTAAAATCGAAGGGCAGCTCAATGAACTGCGTCGATTTTTTTAGAATTATTAAAAAATGTAGTTACTTGAACTCAAACTCAAGTATTTTCTATGACTTATAGATAATTCTATCGCTTAACCAAACATAATTTTTTGATAAAACATTTGTAATCTCTAACTACAATTTGCACTATAAAAATCGACACAATTTCTTAATTTACGTAAACAATAGTAAAATTGAGAGACTATGTTAATTTTTTTAAAAATAATTTCTTTTTATTATTTTATCATATTTTTGCACAAAAAACATCTATCAATTTTCATAAAGTTTATTAATTTTGACCCGCCCAATTATCACACGTACCTTATAGGCAAATATACCTAGCTCCAAGATTAAATTATTTGAAAAGAAAAGGACAAAAATAAGTTAGTGCATCTCCACATGGGGATTCCAAGATGACATGATAATATTCACATTGAAATGAATATTCTACAACTTTTATTTTATTATCTGTATTCCAAAAATTAAAACCTTCCCCATGCAAATTCTTCCCCAGTTCAAGTCATGCATTAAAAAAAATAAAAATAAAAATAAAGAAATTTTCACTATATATTTAAAAGAAATTTATTTTATACTATAAGTTTACTTTTACCAATTATAAAAGAATAACTTTTCTTATTTTTAAGATAACAGATCTCATGCATATTTTAAGTTAGTAATTATCTACAATATATATTCTTGGAATAATTTGGTAACATAAAATATTCTTTGGAATAACATAATATATAATTTAAAGTCAAAATAAATGTAATATATATTATTGAACTATGTTGTGATGAGGATTCTTCATTTGTTTTGAAACATTTGTGGTCTAACGAACGCATGACGGTGAATCTTTAACTCTGATAATGAATTTATTGAATTCAATTTTTAACGTGCGTGAAGCATAACATATGTGAATATTAAAAAAAACAAAAAAAGGAAAAGACAAAAAGATTAAAAAAAATTAAAGAATTTTAGATATATATACAAAACATAAATATAAGAAATAATTTTATAATATCAATTTACTTTTACTGATTATAATTAAATAATCTTTCTTATTTTCAAGATAACAGATCTCATGCACATTTTAAGATAGTAAGTACCTATAAATATATATATTCTTGGAATAATTTGGTAATATAAAATATTATTTAGAATAACAGTATATATAATTTAAAGTCGAAAATAATGATATAGTATATATTATTGACTTATTGTGCGGATCCTCCATTTGTATGTTTTGACACATTCATGATCTAATGAACGAATGACGATAGATCTAGAACTCTAATAACGGATCCATTGAATTCAATTTTTAACTTGCGTGGAGCATAACATATATGTAAGTATCCAAAAAAACAAAAAGAAAAAAAAAACAAAAGACAAAAAGATTTTTTTAAAAAAAAGAAAGAAAAAAAGAATTTTAGACATATATACACAACATAAATATAAGAAATTAATTTTATACTATCAGTTTACTTTTATAGATTATAACGAAATAATCTTTCTTATTTTTAAGATAATGATCTCATGCACATTTTAAGGTAGTAATTACCTATATCTAAATATATATTCTTGGAGTGATTTTGATAATATAGAATATTTTTTATTAGAATAACAGGATATATAATTTAAAGTCGAAATAAAATGATGTAATATATATTATTGAACTATGTTGTGCGGATCCTTCATTTGTTTTGACACATTCATGATCTAATGAACGGATGACAATGGATCTAGAACTCTGGTAACAGGTACGTGGAGCATAACACATGTGAATATCCAAAAAACCAAAAAAAAGTAAAGGATAAAAAAATAAAATAAAAAAGAATTTTAGAAATATATACACAACACAAATATAAGAAATTAATTTTATACTATTAGTTCAGTACTTTTACCGATTATAACAAAATAATTTTTCTTATTTTTAAGATAACGAATCTCATGCACATTTTAAGGTAGTAATCACCTATAAGTATATATATTCTTGCCCTCTTGGAGTGATTTTGATTATATAAAATATCTTTAGAATAACAAGATATATAATTTGAAGTTAAAATAAAGTGATGTAATATATATTAATTATTGAATTATGTTGTGCAGATCCTTCATTTGTTCTGTCTCATTCATGGTCCAATAATGAATGGATGACGATAGATCTTGAACTTTAATATCAGGTTCATTGTATTCAATTTTTAACGTGCGTGGAGCATAACACATATGTGAATATCCACTAAAATTTCAATTATATTTTATCTAAGGGGGAGCTATACAATATTATCCCAAGGAAGTTAATTGACACCGACCAATTAACCGAAAATTATATTATATAAATAGGTCAATACTCTTTACGTTTATCATGTCATGTTAATTTATACCAATAATTTCATGTTAAAAAATTAAATTATTAGAGTCAAGACTCAAGAGCATATTTTTCTCTGCTGTTGTCGTTCTAATAGAGGCAATAATTTGGAAATTAATGGACCCTAAGCATTTAAAACAAGTTAATTAATTACAATATTTTTTATCTTGGTTTATAAATATATAGGAATTTTATAAATTGATGAATCTGTTTATTTGTTTGTATTCTTTTGTAATATCTTGAGTTTTGCTGTTTTCACGTGAAATTAATTTAGGCTGTGATTAATAATCTTAATATTCTGTATTACAAATGTATATTCCAACAACCAAGAAAAAGAGAAAATCCCTAATTAAAATAATTATATATGTTCTTTAATTTATTTTTACCTTCAAATTGATTAAGAATTTGGACTACTCATGCATATTTTTTAAAAAAATTACTATAGTCTAAAACTTGTTCATTTTATATACTAGTATCTTTCTATGTTTTCTCAGAAGCCTAAAATGTTATGTCCACTCCTTTTAAGGGTTTCAACATCCTCGATTAAGTTTATTATCCATACCATCCGATAGAAAATTATACTATTTATACATGGATAAAATAATATCTTTTATGTATATAATAGACGTTGAACCCTGCCCGGTAAGTCTATTTCTTCAAATTTTGAATCCCTTATATATGTATATATTATCATATGTGTACTTTGGGCTTAAAGTTTCACAATTTCAAACGCATTTTAGAATTTATGACTCGCTTCTTTTTCTATATTTTTCAGAGTGAAAGTAGTAATTAGAATAATAACTTTACAAAATAATTAAGAGTAGAAGGAAAAAAAAAACTCAAGATAGAATTGCACGTTTATGTACAACTTAGTGTACTATACTATATTATTACCACTATTATTGATATTTGTTTTTATTTTATAAGTTTGGTGATGATGAGCTTAATAATTTTGACAAAAAAGATAAGTGTGGGATCCTCAAAGTATGACATATCTTTATTATTATTATTATTATTTTGAATTATTAGAGGATTTTCTTAATTATTTTGTTGCACTTTTTTCTTGCCTTTTTTTTTCTTATCTTGATGTCATCTCCAAGATCCAATGATAAAAAGAAGAATATTTTCTCATATATATTTTAAAAAAATATACCAAAGCACAAAAAGTTAGGGTGGATGAGAAATCAATAATGTTATCAAAATTTATATAAAGCTAAAATGATGTTCTATCACAATGTCTTATGGTATTATTATTAATTTTGTATTTAAAAAGCATATCATATTTTCTGCAAAAGATTTAATTTCCTTAATAATTTGAGAGGGAAAAAAATAGAAATAAAAAATCCAAGATAAAGTTTAATAGCCTCCTTTTTTCTTTAAAAGCCAATTGAAGAGAAACAAATGTATAAATTTTATTTTTTTTAAATTAAGAATTGGCCAATTAGTGCATTAAAATTGTAATCAAAGCATCATATATTGAAATAATTACTATTTTAATATGATGAAATCTAAAGTCAATAATGTGCTTCATGAGTTTGGTATTTACTTTTAACATGGTTTTATAACTAATTTTTTAAAGATAAAAAGTGTTTATATGTGATTTTAAGTTTTTAAGTATGTTTTGATGTTATTATTCGTTTTAGTAGTTCAACTAATTAATTCATATTCTCTTGATATATAATACATTAAAGAAAAAATCGCTCTTCATTATAATTTATTTGATCATCAAAGCTTGAATTCATAAAATTTTTTAATATTTAAATCTGTCATTTAATTTAATTAACTTAATGTCACATCTCCAAATGCCATCAAGATTTACATCAATTATGTCATCTCAACGTACTTATGTTTCCTAGACAAATATGTTTGTCTTTTTAATTATTAATTAATTTTATCATTTTTTTAATGACTTCGATTTATTCCATGAAGAATGCATTATTAGTCACATGATGTAGTATATTACTATCCTCATGGTTAAAAAATCTAATGCAAGGTCAAATTAAGAATAGAATGATTATCTTTTTTTTTTTGTTTTCTCACCCAATGTTTGGAGCCTATGGCATGGAGGCCCGACTAAATCCAGATCGCGCATTGCAGGGCCCATTTAGGGGTGGCGCTCCCAACAGGGTTTTTTCCATTCCCAGGATTCGAACTCGAGACATCTGGTTAAGGGTGAAGCACTCCCACCAGTGCATCACAACCCATGTTGGTGAATGAAAATCTTTTATATATATATATATATATATATATATAGACACACACACACACACACTATTATAGCTTATAACTATTATATTCAACCTTAAATAAATTATTTTCATTTTACGAAAAAGAGTGAAAAATGAGGTTGTTTGGAGAAGGTGGGAATAACCTCTTTGTCAGACAAGATAAGGAAGCGAGATTGAGATGGTTTGAACATGTGCAGAGAAAGTGTATTGATGCCCCAGTTAAGAGGTGCGAGAAGTTGGATTTAAAAGTTAGACAAGATATGTGACAACTTCATATCATTGAGGACATGACCTTACAAAATAGAAAGAAAAAAGGCGCGAAACCCAAGGAGGTGCAAGGTCCACGTTGCGGACCTCTACAAAAATATGCAGAATTGTCCAGTCAGCAATTTTAAGCGAAAATCCAGAAAAACACGGGGTCCGCATCGCGGACTTGAGGATCCGACGCGAAAAAGTCGAAAAACAGGCTTTTTATTATTTCTCTATCTTAGACTTTAGGTTTTACATTGGTTTTTACGCAAGAAGCACTGTAGAGATGACGGAGAACTATTTTCCACCGAGAATTTAGTTAGTTTGATCTTTAGATTTTGGTTTTTAATGTTTTCCACTTTATTCATAATGTATTCCACGTCCATGAGTGGCTAAGCCTCCATATTTTGGGGTTGTAGCCATAGACTATGGGTAGTTCTTAACTTTTGACATCTATGAATGGTTTCTTTTCGATTATTCCTATGTTATTTATACCTATACTTCAAAGTCTGGCCAATTAGGGAGTAAATTTGTTGTTCACACTAGATTCTAGAGATGTTGGAGTGGGTAGAACACAATAGCATAGAAAGCTTGTTCAATACTAGGAAACTAGGTTGATTCGTGTAAGGGAGACCTGTGACAACTACCCTTACACCTCGCTTGGTTCATATACAGGAAGATAACTTTAATGCATTTTTATTAGTTTGTCTATCCCCACTCAATTATGTAGTTAGGCAGTCAATAACGATAGGCCAGCAGAGACGTGCAATACTATTCATGTATATTAAACCCCGTGAATCAATAATCAAGAAACCAGACGTAGAGAGAGATATTGTTAAGACTAGACAGAGTCGTAATGGTTACAACCTCGGAATTGCATTCTTAATTGATATCTTGTGTGAAAGTCATATTAGTTATTAGAAGTTATTTCTTTTATAATTATTTTTCATAAAACAACTCTTTTTACCAAAAGCACCAGAAACGTGATAACCGAGAGAAAGTACGAATTAAGACAACTCGGCTCCTTACTTAGGGTCACTGTATTACTTGTGAGACCGCGTACACTTGTGTGTGCTAGGGAAGCAACATAATGTTTAGTCTTTTTATATGGTATTGGATTATCTTCCTCTCTTGAGCTAACTTTTGAGATTGAGTTAGGCCCAATATCATGGGGCCAGAGATGGGGTGGGGGTGGAGTAACACATCGACAGGATTAGGGGTCTAGTCCCCTTTCATAGTATATCGAACAATCATTCTCTCATGAACTATAATTATATATATGAGATTCTTTGCAAAATTATATTTTTTTTTTCATTTTTTAAAAGAATTCCTAACTATTGAACACAAATTAAACTACCAATTGAAATCAAACAAGTTAGGGTTTTTATATATTTTGAGTGTGACTAGAAAGTCTTTTATTGCAATTTGTCCACCCAATAAATGCAAAATAGATCATTGTCCTTCCATTAATTATCACTAAAGAACATTATTTTGTCCCCTAAATTGCTTGTAAATATTGAAAATCATATAATATAATTCTCTTAACCATGAGGTTTAGCATGTTAGTCTCTTCATTGTGTTGAAAAGGTCACAAATTATTCACTCTTTATGGAATGAATTAAAAAGAAATCATTAATAATTGAAAAGACAATATATCTTGTCTAGGAAAACTAGGTTATTTGAGATGTCATTAGTGATGTAAACCTGAATGAAATTTGGAGATGTGAGATAGACTCAACGGTTAAATACTCATTCAAAGTATCTCGATTTTTTGTATTTTACATCTGAATTATAAAACGCATGAGTTTTCTATTCAAATTGTCATCAAATGTATGTAGTTCACGCATATTAAACTCAATAATTAAAGTAATTTTTGGTGATGGTCGAGCACTGTTCATAAAATTATTGTTAGGTACTTTTTTCCTTTGTAAAAAATAACGATACAAAAGGAGACTCACTTTTTAACTCTTTAAAAGCTAGAAAAAAATTCAATGAATACTTATAATACCGATTTAATATATATTACAGAGAAATATTTATAAAACATATATAATACAAGTTTTATTGATAATTAATATATTTATCACACACTTTAATATACTCATTGTGTCAATTTCTTACCAAACAAGCACAATATATTTTAAAACAGTACTTATAATATATTTATATTGTATGCATAATTCACTTTCAATACAATTATAAATTTATCATAGTATTGTTATATATTATAATAAATGATAGGAACTAAAAAATATCGCTCAAATCAAACTTATTTTTCTATACATTAGCAAAAACTCTTCCTCTTTCTTATAATTTAATAAAGAATAAATAAATAAATATTATATTTAAATTTCATTTTGAGATTTACTTTACACCTCATATTCAAAATTCAAACACCTTTTTCCATAAAATGAAATAAATTTTGATGTAACATGACATATCGATGATTTAATTTATTAAGGCACAATATTTTGCACACGAACGAATAAATGTGATGTAACCTTACACGTGTTTGGTTGTTCACTTGTGATGGCTTACCATCACAAATTATGATAGATTGGAAAACAATCTTGTGTCTAGTCTTTTTTGTTAAATTAAATTTGATGTTTGATATTTATATTGAGTTTAATAAAATTTAAATTTACATGAAAAAAATTAATATTGAGAATAATATTGTATTCAAAATTTGAACACAAGATTACTGATTAAGGATGTAAAGTAAGGGGAATTTTCACAATAAGTGTAGGTTTGAAACTTAAATAGCCATATTTTATAAACTTACATGGCATAAGCTCGGCTATGTGACCTGGAGGAGAGGAGAGAGGCAAACGAGATCGAGAGAGGCGAGTGAGAGACGATAGAGAGTGGAGAGAGGCAAATCAATA
>JAPFFP010000098.1:506316-526685 GCA_026153255.1 Solanum medicagineum
TATATATATGAGACGAATTGACTATGTGTATATATGCCGCTGGTATAATTGCAGAGAGAGGAAGAGGCTGGAGAGAGGAAGAAAGAAGAGAGAAAATAGCAACAAAACTTTAACTATAACTATAAATTATAATTTTTTCAAACTATAGTTGTATAATGTAAATACATATCATATGTTTGCCTAATTAGATTATTTTTCTAATACACACACACACTTCTCTAGAACCTCACACTTTTTTTGCTTTCTTGGTAGCCCAAATTCACAATCTTCGAATTGAAAGTAAGGGTTTTTTCATCCCAACAAATTGAAAGTGAGGAATATTTATCTTCCTTGCAGTTTCCTCGTCATATACTATGAAGGTAAATATGTACGGTAACATAATTTTTTAAAAGTAAATAGGTAAATGTAAAAAAAGTGTTTTTCAATCACAATAATCACGAAGAAAAAAGAACTTTTTGAATTTTTGTTCACTTGCTATTAAATTTTATGTCAACTTAAATGATATCATATAAATTGAAACCGCGAGATAATAACTATCAACAAAATATTGACATGAGTTGGCTTCCATAGTCTTCCCTATCTGCCCCTAATATTGATGATGTTACTAGTGATTCCATGAAGGCAGACTTTTGTATACTTATTAATTTTGTCTTAATTGATAAAGCTATATAATTAATCACTTGTTCAATAATAATAAAAATGTAATAAAAATTGAAAATAATTATTGAATCAAATTCATCAATAAGGGTGTTGATTAACCTTTGTTTTTTTACTATACTAGAGACTGTTACGATAGATTTTATAATTATAAGATCAATCTAAAATTACAGAAGAATTCACTCGCCTTGTGAAGATTTCGAATGATTAACAATTGAATCGATTATATGCAGATATTCTATTTTTACTAAGAAAAACCATCATAACTCTCCAAACTAGTTTTTACTTCAACAACAATTAAGCTAATTATTTTTAAAAATTACTTGTTTTCTTAAATGAGGGAACTCATTTTTCTTTTCAATTAAATGTTAGAAAATGATGACGTTTTTGTAGAAAATGTTTTTTTTTTTGAAAAATGACTTTTGTCGTATCAAGCACACATCATTTCTTAATTTTGGACATGAATGATTGATTATACAGGTGTCTATTTGAATAACAATCAGTTAACAATAATACAAAGGTTAATACTTAATAATCATGTTTGCCCAATTGTGTGTGTGTATATATATCTAATTCAATAATGTGATCATTGTCTTCCCAAATATATATTTAATTATATCCAGCTTCAATAATTCTATATATTTTTCACTTTTTGTAATTATCAAATGTTTGATTAAATCTAGGGGTGGCAAATGGTCAACCATCCAACCCGACCCATTTTCTTAAAACAAATAAAAAATAAGGAAAAATTACGCAGATAGGTAAATATGTTCAAATTAATTAGCTAATATAGTTATAGTTTGAATTAATTATGGCTCGCGGCGAACATGTTGCTGTAATTACAATTTGAATTTTTGTATAATTCGTGCAATTTATACAAACGATGTGCACAATTATACAAAAGTTATGCGTGACTCAAATTATATAGCAAAATATACAAATACTGCGAATTATACAAACACTCTGCACGAATTGTATAACGAAATATACAAATGCTATACGAAAACTGTAAATTATATAGCGAATTATACAAACGTATACAAATGCTGCGCGAATTATACAAATATTGGTATAACTATAGTTACAAAATGTAATTACCCAAAGTATAACTATGTCACATAATTCAGGTATTTTTGAGTGATCGTATGCAAAAATCTCTCAAAAAATAATTCCAAGAATCTAAATTTATTTTAATTTTTAGCTTGTGTCCTTATATGACGATTCATTGATTAACTTTTTCTTCAAATCTCATGTTAAATATTTTCATATTAATATTTTATCTATTTTTACCTTACTCATATCGGAATCCTCCATTTGCTACTCCTAAATAAAACATACCTTATGAATCTCAATAATTTTGAAAAACTCCAAAAATAAAAGCGTGTTGTAGTAAAATTTTACATGTCCACTATGAGTGTGACTTCTAATTATTTGTATTTATTTTTCAAAAAATTCAGATTTTGTGTATCCAAACATGAGATAAATATATTATTTTTCTTATTTTATTTAATTTTCTTTTCAGAATCTTGACATAATTAGGTGGTGTACGTGTCACATTCTTCTACATTTTGTTACCAATAATTGAGAATATTTTTTTAACTTCTCTACATCGATATATCATTTATTTTTTTCGTGCAATGATAGGTTCAAAACATCTTGTATTATAATTTCACAATAATAATGTCGCCAATATAAGCATACAGACAATTGTTAGCTCATGTACATCAAATACACATCAATTCTCGAATCCTAATTTTATTCGTTACACATATTCAGAAGATGTAGGTCGTGAAGATAAGATGTTGAGATGGATGTTGGACATACCAGGAGTGATAAGATTAGGAATGAGACCATTCGGGAGAAGCTAAAGATGGCCACCGTGGCTAACATGATAAAGGAAGCGAGACTGCGATGATTTGAACACATGCAAAGAAGTACCGGTTAGGAGGTACGAGAGGTTGGATTTAGGAGTTACACGGAGGAGTAGGGATAGATCGAAGAAGTATTGAGGGAAGGTGATCAGACAAGATAAATGGTGAAACTTGATCTCACCGAAGACATGATGTCTAACGAGTAGGGCTAGGTTGATGTCTGACCGCGGAATAGTGGGGTAGTAAAATTTGTCATGACTTTATATCATATGTTGTCATTATCTATTTTATATATATTAATTTTATCGTATTTACATATTATCATATATTTTTCATTATTAATCGTTTTTTTCTGGTTTCTTTTCCTTTCCTTTTACCATATCTAGTTTATTTTGATTATGAGTTTTTTGAAACGACGATTCCTAAGAAACAACCTCTCTACCTCTATAAAATAGTGATAAAATCTACATACATTATTTTAAAAATATGCATGAGTAGTCAAAACTTCTATTAGGCTCGAACCGATGATACTCTATCGTTGAGTTATATATTTTCTTTGTACTCCCATCGAGAAAAAGAAGTAACTCATCCCAAATCAAAGAGTAACAACTTGTCTCGATTCAATGAATGCTACACAGAAAATGATTACTGTAGACGAATGAAACCTGTCTACTAGAATTTACAAATCAGTTAATCCAAAATCAAGGTGTTAGCAAAAATTGCTGCTATGAACTAACTGGGAAGTTTTCTTCAGGCGGCTTTCGCCACAGGTAGTTAGCAGCTTCGATCCATCTTGGATGGACCAAAAATTTCTTCTCCCGCGCTGCCTGACGTGACTTTTCAGTCTTGTCATTCATGGACACCACATGTGTCACCGATTCATCGACTTCTGTGGAGAATGTGGCTCCTAATTGCTCAGCCAATCTCCAGTAGTAGTGATTTTCGGGTTGGCACTGTATGGGAATCACCCCTGTGAAGACGATTTTACAGCCCATCAGTATTTCCTTTCGAACGGTCTTCAGCACCTGGAATAATGAACAAGATATATTCTTAATACAAGAGTATCAATGGACAGATATAACCTTTCACTTTTTTCCCCTCCCATCCATCGCACTCACATAACCTCTTTCGATAGGTAGGAATGAGAACGGAATCAGTACTTTAGGATTTTAAGGTCCTCGTATGGTCAGTTCCTTGTTATGGTTTCCAGGCATCATTATGCTATACATTAAGTAATCGATCAACAACAGCAGCAACATGATGTAATCCCACAAGTGGCGTTTGGAGAAGGTGCAGTGTATGCAGCCTTACCCTATCTTGTGAAGATAGGGAGGCTGTTTCCGAATCAAATTGTTGATAATCAAGGATTTCCAAAATATTATACTCATGGCCAAAAATTGATCACCCTTTTCATGGGAAGTAGGTCAGCATACTCTGTTTTATCACCTTTCCTAAAATTTCATATTGTTTTAATCAACTTTGACAAGTTGCAATAACAGATATTAGACTAAATTTTGCGGAAAACGATTCAGAAGTGTTTTGAAATGTGAAAAAGTGGGGATATACTAATTTATCTTGATTCAAATTAGCAAATTTATCTAGAGAATAAACTGATTGTTGAGAAATTTACCTGCCTAACATCCCGCTCCATAATATCGTCCTCACGTTCCTGAAAGAAGCAGCATTAAGAAGAATTAGGGAATACTAACAATGCAAGCAAATACAATTTAATATAATAAAATAAGCAAGTATAACCACCTCCGCTAACACAGATTAAGCAAGAGTGAAGCTATATTGTATTTAGAAGTGCTCCAAAAGTGTAGATGCAATTAACATTTGAAAAAATATGAACTTTTTCTAGCATAAAAATCATGATCAAATGCAGTATCCTTGATTAAAATATTGGGAAACTATTGAATCATGTAGATGTCCCTTTAGACAACCCAAATAGAGACTATGAACTTAATTTGGGAAAAATAGAGTACATACCGGGTCAAAAAATAGACTGTGGATCCGTTGCAGCACTTTTAGGACAGAGGCAAGCGCTCCATCAGCCTCATTTTCATCACTTTTCAGTTCAGAAAGTGATTTACACTTTAAACCAAATTGCCGACAACTGGAGGTAAAGAAATGATATCTGTCCATCAGTATTAGATTCTCCCTGTGCTTCCCCCATACCTAAAACAGCACATAGGAAGGTTTAGTTCCACCAAAACAGCTCATGTTATCTAATCAAAGATCATAATTTAGCAAAGATATAGAACTTGATAATAGTCTTCACCCAGATGTCATTACCCACAGTTAGTTTTCTTTTAGAACAGGAAACTGGTTTGTAGACATTAAAAAGTTCCAGGGAATATTTGACAAGAGATGCAATGAAAATCAAATGGAGCAGCAACATGCACATAATTATTAATCTCCCTGCAAGGGCGTACAATCATATTGCAGTGATTAGAAGAACAGCATGCCTCTGCACAAGCACGACACGCACAGAAAAAATGGTTCAGTTTACTACTTGCAGGCAAGAGCAACCAATTTTTTCATCCATTGCTCAAAACTTGATTTCAGAACAACAACAGCAACTCTACATTTTCTTTATGCCCCAGCAAAGTGCAGCAAAAAACTGGTAGCCAAAACTCAAAAATAACCTGAATATACATATTAATTATTGAAAAGAGCGAACAACAAACATGTGCATGGCACAACCACTAACAAGGCTCAAAAGAATACCATGCAGAAGATGAGTTAAGCTCCAAAACAAATCTGAACTGTCAGGACAGCAATACATGGAAAATAGAAAGCTGTCATGGAATTATGGAGGAAGGAACTTAAATATAATCTGATTAACTCTTCCTCCCTTTGAATTAATTAGAAGCCTTCGGTCGGATTAGCATTCTCCACACCACCAAATAAATTCCCACATTCTTCATGGAGGGATCATATAGTCCAAAGGAACTGCAAACGTACTTACCACTTCAGTATCGTCAAGGATTAAAACAGCACTTTCTTGACCCAAAACAACATCGAGACCCTTTTGATGCCTCCGAGTGGAGTCAGATTGAGCAATCACTCTAGAATGGAAGTAGATACCTCCAGGGTCAAGTAAACTTGCCATTTCCAATGCATAAGGACGTTCGCCCATCGTGTAAATGTACATCTCGAACAAACTACTGGCTTCTTTCAGAAAGGTGTGGACAAAAGGCCTCAGCTTTGTCATCATGTGTATCCAGTCCAATTGGAAAAGGCTGCTTCTTAAAGCATCTGTACATGACAAGTTGGGAAAACAACATAAAACAGTGGATAACAGAGACCTGCAAAATAACTATCACAGAAAAACAACAAGAACTTGAAAGCAAAAGAAATCCTTACTATATATGAGGTCTAAATAAATAAGCATTAATAAAAGAAAAACAACTTGAATGCACTCAAAGACAAAGATGACCACAAAGAATATTAAAAGAGCTTACAAAGCTCTAGAGTTACAGGCCAGATTATCAAACAGCATAATTTAGTTTGCCCATATGTCAGAAGTCCAAGGAAAAGGCACATATCTTCCAATCACAGCATGATATACCCATTATACTTTCTAATGAAGAGTGCCTACTAAACATTCTTTACCTAGTCCAGGCGTCTGCAATTCCACATCATTACAAGATGAGTAAACATTAACTCAATAGAAACATATAATACTATACATCATATAAAATGGTACAACACCGTGCAGCAAACTTTCAACTAGAGAAGTTGTTTTCACTTGTCTAGCTTAAAGGCCAGTCATCTCCCTGTCTATAACCCCCCGCCCCCCTCTTTTCCTCTGGCTCTGTATATATAAGACAACCCCCCTGGGAGATTCTACCCAGTCCAGCTTGCGACAGGTTCAGAACGTCATGGACCACTTCTCTACCATTCTCCAAACTTAAATACAAGGTTTGTTCGGGACAGGTTCAAACACCCGATGACCTGCTAACCCACACTCAGGTGTTGCATCCTTACTGCTAAACCAAAGCCATGGGAGCCACAAGACAACCAACATAAATTAACCTTCTACTTCCTCTTAATTCTTCTCCCAATTTCTATCTGGTTCCATAACTTCTCTCTTATTCTTCTCTTTCTTGTTTTTCTCTCTTATTCTTCTCTTTCTTGTTTTTTCATTCTTTCTCTAGCTTTTCACCCTTCTCCCATTAAGGTGTCAATGTGCAAGTAAAACAGAATTCCACCCCTTTCATACCAGCACAAAAATATAAAGCCAGCAACGTAAGACAAGTAAAAGAAGCATACCAGGCAGTACTTCTCGTTGTTCCTTCAAGTATGATTCTGTGGCTGAAAGATCAGCAAGTCTACTGGAGTTCAAGAGAGTGTGATCTAGATCGAGAACCAAACACAACTTTTTTTGGCGTAGTAAATTCTTCAGGTCCTTGTCACGCAAGCGAGCAATTTCATCATCAGCAAGCCTCAAATTCTACAAAATTAATGATAGAATCTAGTGAATATGATGTATAAGGTTTACTAGAAATTGTTGTTCCAAAATGAACTACTTTTGGAGGACCTAAGACGCACCAGCTGCATTCTTAAAGAGCCCGAGAAACATATAGGTCTTAACATTCCCCAAACCCAACCCACAAGAAAAGCATATGGAGAATTACCTTATGAATGTATGCAAAAGCCACGCCAGATTCTTCGACTTTCTGCCCACATCGTATACACATCCCTCCCATGACACCAGGATGTGAGCATATATCCAGTGCCAAAGATGCTCCTGCACACAGATACATGTCAGATTTTTCGTACATATTCCAGACAAGTACTTAAACGAGGGGAAAGAGGGAGGGAGGGAGGGAAGTGTGTCGACGAGACTGGAAAGAAAAGAGACAAAGAAACTATAACCACATTTACAAAGTAGTTGCAGCCTTTTATTTTTAACATAAAAATATTTCTTTGGCAATTTCTATTTCTAACTGATCTACCATTTCCTAGTGAAGGCCCACCGCCCCAAAGAACGAAAGCTCAAAGCAGCATCAGCCTTTTTGTGTCAAGGAAGCCGTAACTGTCATCTATAAGGAAAAGGCATCACCCAACTTGCATAAAGAACTAAAGACCAACCTACTTTCTGATACTTATCCTTGTTCAAACTTCAGGACGTCACAAGATGTAATTATGCAAGAGACTCCAGCAGATTCAGTTGTGGAGTAATCAAATTATAACTACTTTAGGGGAATGAATAATTTCTACAAATAATAATATTCACAACAAGCAGTGAGATCTTTGAGCAGATATACAAAAGTCAAAAGGATTCTTCCCTGTTAGTGGGAGCTGACAAAATCAATAATGTTTTTCCTTTTTCTGATAAGGTGACAAAACTAAACAAATTTTCCATGCAATATAAAACATTTTTAAAAAAGAAATTCATAAGCTGAAGATAGTCATATTTCAAGTTGCATAGAGGTTTTATATTTCCTTCAAAGTATCGACTGTTCCTCTCTCCCCAACCATGGACATATAAGGAATATAGCGTTCAAAATTATTTTGTTCCTTAAGAGTTCTCCTCGCCTTCCAATATGTTCAAGTTTTTTATGGCATGTAAGACATTTAAACCAAATAATCAAAAGATAAAGACAATCATATTGTAAGGCGTTATAATATCTCTACAACAACAGAACAAAAAAAGCAGTTTTTCTTGCCCCTCTCTCTCAGCACACGATAGCGTGCCTGCTAACTTGCACAATTGCCGGAGATGGTGAGAGGACAACCACAACGGGACAGTAAAAAAAGAAAGCTGAGATCAAGGAGATAACCATGCTCAGATAAGGGCAGCGAAGTGAGAAGTTCAAATCCGGGAGGAAGAACAGCCCTGCTGCTCAAGAAGAACCTACTGTTCCATTCATGATGACACTGTTCCATTGACACCACCCAGCACTCATAGCCCTAATCAGGGGGGGATCTGCAGCAGGGAGAGGAAAGGAGCCTATTGAACTGACTAGAAACACACGGAGATGGCAAGAGGGAAAGCACCCACTGGTACTTCAGAACCAGAGGCACCATTGCAAGAGGCACCACTGCAACAGAAGCAAGACAAAAGAACTGGGTGAATCTATTTGCAGAGAGCAAACTTGCAGCACGCGGGATGAATTTGAAATACATAGCTCCAGTGCTAATCGAAGGGGAGAAGTGGCCCAAATTCAAAGGAGTGAGATACAAAAGAAGGCACTCAAATGGCAGCATTCAATCATCCTGTATGCGGACTGTACCTCACGATCCGTAGGTGCTATTAACAGGTTTATTGCTGCACATTGAAACTTCAATCCAAATTTGTGATCTACTATCACAAGGATGGGTGCTTTGTGGTTATATTTAACAGCGTCGACAATAAGGAAATTGCACTGTGCTCTGGACCCTATACTATTAACACAAAGCAAGTGATAATTAGATCATAGAATGCTGATTTTGACTTTGGAGAGCAAGTCCGTAAGACTATACCACTGTGGATCCAACTACCAAACCTACCAATGAATCGGAGGGGTATGACTACTCGTCAGTCGTATTGATAGTGTGGTGGGAGACCCTATCTATGCTGATGAATGCACCACTAGCCTTGAAAGTATTTCCTATGCTAGAATTCTAGTATAGATGGATGTTACAAGGGAATTGCCGGTTTTCAGAAGTTCAGGATCCAGAGGGTAAGATGTTTGTACAGAGAATGGAGTATGATTAGAAGCCTAGTGTCAAACCCTAAATGCCTAAAAATAGAGCATGTATGCCAAAAGCTATGGAAGCACCTCAGAAACCTGCTAATGCAAAGGGCAAGGCAATGAAGAAGCCGCAAACTAAAACATTGTGGCACACTAAAAGCTCAACTAAACAAGCCAACCCTCAAAACACATGAGGCCACTAGTCAACAAAGGAAGTGGAGGGGCAAGTAACAACCTAAAAGCAGGAGGATCAGGGTTTAGGTTGGCAGACAATTAAGCACTAGGCTAGGCAGAACAAAAATGTGAGTGGATGATGCCATTAGCATGGCCAATGTTTTCAGTCCCTAGCAGTCATAATAAAATCAAGAACTGGCCCATATTGCTTCGGAAGCTGGAGTAGACAAGAGACCTGCAGGGGATCTGCTCCCTACACTTAGACATGGAATATGAGGGGATTCAATAAAGTTTATAAGCAAAAGAAGTTGAAAAAGTTTTTAGTAGAGAATAAGGTAGACGTAATTGTCATTGTGGAACATAAGGGTGACGAGACAGACTGCTACGAGAATTGTACAAAAAGTAGCACCAGGATGGGAAGCAGTGTTCAACTACAAGCAGGATCATATTGCGAGAATATGGCTGCTCTGGAACACCAACTATTGCAGTTTTACAGTAGCACAACTCCATGACCAGTTTTTTGGGTCAAACAAAAGCTTCACGTTTACTGCTGTTTATGGACTACACACAATATTAGATAGAAAACAACTTTGGGCCGACTTACATGCAAGTTCACAAGCAGCAATAGAGGGTTGACTAATTATGGGGGCCTTCAATGCTATTATGCATGTGGAAGATAGGGTGGTACGGTCTCCTGCCCAGCCTAATGGGACTGCTGATTCAAATGACTTCATACAAAATGCAACCCTCATTGAATTGAAAGCATTGGGAAGAGACTTCACTCGGACCAACAGTCATGTCACTAGTAGAATTGATAGAGGATTGGAAAATGCTACATGGGTGCAACAACGGACTAACTGAGAGGTGGTAGTGATGGAGAATGAATTCTCTGATCACTCCCCCATAAGTATGACAATAGGAGACAGACATGGTATAAGCCCTAAACCCTTTAAATTCTTCATCCTTTTAGCTAGCCACCAAGATTTCCATCGCACTAAAACATGGAGTACAGGCCATACAAGACCTTCACTCTACATGGTATGAAGAGAGCTCAGCAAGCTAAAAGGGGCATTGAAATCTTTAAACTCTACAGAGTTCTGGGGCATAATAGTCAGAATCACTGCTCTAAGGGATAAGCTAGCAACAATCCAAGCAAGGATGGGTCAAGTTCTAACTCACCAAGCACTACGGTAAAATTCCACAAGTGAGGTCTAGAGAGGGTATACACAGGCCTTACCACTATCTCGTGGAGGTAGAGAGATTTTTTTTTGAAAGACCCTCGACTCAAATGCAGCTATTCCAAATACAAAGAAGAAAATATAGCACATCACAAGAAAACAATGCAAAGTATACTAGAAAGCAACAATAATAACAAAATAGTACAATAACCAAAACACAATAAACAGAATATTAGGATAGATTATTAAAAACAATAATAAATGCTTGCGGGAAACTCCTTGCCAAGGGCCTGTGCGCCCCCGGGATTAGTCGGGGCTCTAAGAGACTCGGACACCCGGTGCAAATTAAAAAAAATAAATAATAATAATAATAATAAATGCTGATGGATAACAAAACCAGAACTATAGTAGTACAACGGCAAATACTCAACCACCCTAAGCAAGACAACACTACACCACCTACTAATCTTCTAACCTAATACGTGTCCTCTAAGCCTTCCTATCTAAGGCCTAGTTAAAGCTTGGTGACTCTAATACAGCTTTCTTCCATGCTTGTATGAAGAACAGACTAGCCCAGAACCAAATAAGAGCGTTGACATCTATTCAGGGAAGACTTCTACAACATGTTGTTGCCATTCAAAAGGAAATCACTGGTTTTACTGGGAATAGCAGTCCATCAATTGCCTCCTATTGACAATAAGGCTATGCAAAAGGGGAAGATACTCAATAGACAACAATAATACTTAGAGCCTGTTCGCATTCGCTTTTGGCTTTTAACTAATAAGCCAAAAACCATAAGTTAGAAATTCTAATTTATAACTTATGACTTATTTTTAACATCTTAGCTTAAAAAGAAGTGCTATAGCCTAACCTGAAGTTTCTGCTGGTTCTCCACGAGACACCGAACTCTGGGAATCAGCTGCAGCTTCAATCAACTCAATTTTACGCTTCTTTGACCTATGATATCAACATAGAGATCAATGAGGAAATGGAGCATGTAGTGTAAGCAGAAACATTCAAATTACAATGTTAAGCTTGAAAAAGTAAGTAGTAAGTTTGGCTACAGAAGGATTTCCAAATTCAGCAGAACTAACGATACTCGTATTCCTAGAGAAACTTATGATACCTGCTAGAATCAATGTCGTCGTTATCATCACCGCCATTGCTGTCGTTTTCATCTTGCCCTTTCTCATCTTCAACCTCCTCCTTCTCTCCATCGGAAGCAGACTCCAACTCCGCATCAAGAAACGCAACAAAATCATCGCTGCTGGATGAATGTGCGGGAGAATCTTCCGCCATACTCATCTGGCATGTCAGCCATGAATTATATAAGAATTACACCGGAACATCATCAGACACACTATAACAGCTACGTTATCACAGGTTCAAAAGCGTCAAAACAATAACCAAGAAGTCAACAACAGCAACAATATACCCAGTGGAATCCCACAGGTGGGGTCTGGGGAGGGTATAATGTACGCAGACCTTACCACTACCTCATAGAGATAGAAAGGCTATTTCCGAAAGACTCTCGTCCCAGAAATATCAAGCCCCAAAAGTAGAAGATACTAGATATTTAAAAAAAAAAACCTACTAAGGTCAAAAGTATTATCAATAAAAGAAAATGATAGAACCAATAAGGCAAGGGAAAATTGAGTTGACTTTTCCAGCATCTATAGAATAAACAATGTGAACTATCTGCTTCAAAGAGATAGCGGGTAGAGTAAAACTGAAATACTCTTTTACTTGGAATAGGGATGAGATGAGAAAGGCCATCATTGGAAAATACAATGCAATAACTTTGGTTACAGAAAATCGATACTCCACTCTTATTAACCTTTACTATCAACAAAATACCTGCGAAGCTATTCATTTCATATAAAGATTATTCTTCTACAGCAAATAGTACTTCCTCTTGATTTCTTCTCTCGTGATTCTGAATCATTCATCCGTGTGCTATTTCAAAGGGCTAACAAAATTGATTTAGCCAATTTTTTGTTTAATTTCAGTGGGTTCAGAAAACATACATTTTGTAATGGATGACTCCGCCTTTAACACATCAACTATGCTATCTTTTGTTCAAAGAAAAATCATTGAACTCTATCAAACATAGAAGAAATAGCATTAACAATAAAGGCCAGTAAATCTCGAGTACCACGAAGATAGATAAAACAAATGCTCAAGACATCGGGGTTGAAGTGATGGAGTAGAATCGTACCGAGAGGAGCTATCGGAGCTTGTCGTAGGCTCTTACTTGACGTCTGGAATCTTCGCCGGTGATGGTGCTGAAAATGCTCGCCGGCAGATCGGAGCCCTCTTCGCGGTTCGGGGATTTGGGCTTTGGTTAAAATAAGAAGGGAAAAGATCAAATATACCCTCAACTATTTTGAAATGGAGAAAGAAATAACTTTTCGTCAAGTTTTGGTTCAAAAATATCCCTTCATTATATTTTTGGATCAAAAATATTCCTCCAATAAATTCTTTGACTCAAGATTTATAGTTTCAAAAAAATTGAAGAATTGAATCCTATTCAATACGAGAAATTGATTGAAGGAGGAGGCAACGACTATAATGACAGTGAATTAATGTTATCATTCAGAGATCGACCTTTTGAGATATTTGCAAGTAAAATAATAGATTCTTTTGACATAAAATGACTAGGTTCGGACCTAATATCGAAAAAAAAAACTTTTAAATTCTTAAATGAATTTTTACGTGAACTAATAATGTATCATTTTTGTCCATATAATATACATGGTATTATTTCTATTAAGAGAGGGGTACTTAGTTTCACAAATTTCTTTCTTTTTTTTTTTTTTTTGGAGGGGCTATTCTTGAACGAAAATTTAATCAACGGGTATTTTTGCTCCATTTTTTATAGTTCGAGGGTATTTTTTATCATTTATTGTTTTCATTAGAGAGCCGATATTTTTAGCCAAAAATTTAATTGAGTGATATTTTTGAGCTAAAATTTTATTAAGGAGTATTTTTGAACCAAAAACATAATGAAAGATTATATCAACTCTATTTCAAAAATTCCACCCTTTTCCGAAATAAGAAAGAGATGCTGGAAATGATCTGGTCCGTTGATCATGCCTATTAACAGCTAGGGTCAATTTGGAGTGTTGATCAAGATGAGATTGAAACTAAGGATGGGTCGGATTCGGATCGTCCGGGTGGGTTTTAATTTGGGGTTTAGGCTTCCAATTTTGGCCAACCTTGGATAAAATTGATATAAAATCAAATAGAATGGGCTAGAATTTAAATAATTTGAAAACTGATTAGATACATTTGCTATTTAATTAACACAATATATTATTATATATTTAAATAAATATGTAAAAATTTAAAAGCATGAAAAATGATTATTTTGAACTCAATAACATAAATAGATAAATGTAAAAATACTTTTATATATGACACAATGAAATTATTGACAATCATCGCGTACTCGACTAAGTCAATTTAAGAACGCCCTTATTATGTCACGTATTATTTACAAATATGTATATATGCAATTTTTTGTTGACATGGCGCGCGCACACACTAATGGGTAGAATGTGAGGATGGGGTAAGGAAAAAAATTAAGTTAGAAGTAATTTAGTTCTTTTTTTTTTTTAATTTGGGGAGGTCGGGAGGAGTTGGGGTGGGTTGTGGGGGATACGAATATTTAAAAAAAAATTAAAAAATCGGAGGGTGACGGGGTGGGATGATTTTTTTTTTTTTTTTTTGTTCTTTAATTGCTAAATTCATATCATTTTAAGTTTAGGGATAACTATAGTGTATGACCTTTTTTGGCTAAAATAATTAACCAAAAAATGATCATTTGTTGTACAAGCAGATAAAATCAATGTATATTTCATATATAGTGAGACTATATTTCAGATTTTGAGTATATCATAATGTATATTAAATATATAGAACATGTATAAATAATCTACATTTGTATGATTGATGTATACATTCTATAACTTTTGACCAATTATATTATATAGTCCTGTATATATTCTATGATTTTAAGCTATTTTTTATATTAATAAATTTAAAGTGTTTTCAACAAAGTCCCATATTGAAAACTACAAATGATCAATGTCATAACCCTCCATTTGAAAATGAATTATAAAAGATTTATTAGGCAAGCCATAAATCTCCAACAATTTTATTTACTAAGACAATCAACTATATACAATGACAAGAAATAAAGATTGTAATTATATCTCTAAAATATTAATTAACTCTCTCTTTTTTTTCTTCTTTAAATTATTTTCTTTTGCTTTTTGGATTCCATTAAATTGTTTTTTCTCCCAATTCTTCTTTGTCTTTCAATTTTTCCTTGCCAATAATCCTCAGATTTTGTAATTTCTTCTTCATTTATCCATCCTTCTTTCATCATATTTTGTTGGTAGTACCTAAATCCCACATACAACATAAAAACTGCAAAAAAAAAAAAAAAAAAAAATTAAAAAAACTATAATCTGAATTTTTGTCTAGAAAAATATTTTCTTTTCGGTAGAAAGGATTTCTTTTTTAAAAAATTAAATTTTATTTAGTTTCTGATAATTTATCAATAAATAAAAAATTATATTTAACATTAATTAACATAGGATAATTACTTTTGAAAAATAAGAAATTTGTGTTGATTATAAACTAATTTCATTCAATAAAATGTCTTAAAATAAATATATTGGAGCAATAAAGACTTGACTTTTTGGTAGGAAAAAATATTTTCAATTTAAATATTTGATATTCTTTCTTTTTTTTTAAAAAAAAAAGTTAGGTAAATATGTAATGCAGAAAAATACTATGAGTGTAGGAGCTGAAAAAAAGTTATTTTTTCAAGAAAAGTATTCTCCTAATTTTTCTGATTTTTTTTTTCAAAAAAAAAAAAAGCATGCCCTAAAAATTGAAATTTCCCTAAATAAAAATGAATAATAAAAAAATTGTCCAAAAATTAATGATTTTTTACCTGCCCAAATTCTAGCAGAAATTGAAGATAAATTCCATATAAGTGTGAATATTGCAAATGCAACTGCTTTCTTGTGAGTACAAGTCTCCCAAGCATCTCTAAAACGTCTAATCCAAAATGTACCTTCATATAATGCACACATAAAAAGAAGAAAATAGTTAAAAATAATTCTAAATAAATTAAGAAACTTTAAAATTGTCAAACGTTATCACGATAAAATAATAAGTATCTCATTATTCGAATGTTACCTATAGATAACTTAAAATATGACGCTTTAATTTGTGATTGCATGTGCTTGATGAGCAGATTGGGCAGATTGGAGTTGGGATATGTATTTAGAGAACAAAATGAAGTGGCAGACGAGCTTGTGAAGGAAGGAGCAAAACGAATAACCAAAACTCCTCTTTATTTTGAATTTAATATCTACGCAATGTCAGTTTACCAAAAAAAAAGTATCTCATTATTCGAAATAAAATAGAATCTATCAAACTTAGATCAGATGAGAACAAAATCAAATTGGCATCCTTTCTTTCGACGAGTTCAAAAATACTATAATGATAATTTATTTAGTTAGCGATTGGAATTATTTTTTATCAAGTGGACATATATCTAGATGATGATAATAGATTTATAAAGATTGAAAAATGAATTATGTTGTGTGTGCAAAATACATTATATTTATTTTGCACTCATTAATGCAATAAAAATAATATTGTGACCCTATTTATAACAATCAACTAGCTGACAAATTCATAAAAATAGACGTTATGTGTACTAAAATTTATTAAATATTTAATGGGGTAGGGGTAGATCTATTTCACGTTATTTATATAATTTCACCAACTAAGAATTTAAAAAAAAATTAAATTAAAAAAAGGAGTTGGTAAAAATTTATAAATATTATAAATGCTTGTTAGATCTTAATTTCTACTTATTAGCATTTTAAAATTATTTAAGTGGTATTTATCAATAAAGCCGTGATCATCAAAAGATGTGGTGCAGTGAATAGAACTGTCTTTTTCCTAAACCAGAGTCCAGATATGTCGAGTTCGAGCCCTAAATATGAAAAAATCCTTAGTAGGAAGTGTTTTCCCAAATAAGACTCTATGTGACATGAATCTGGAACAGTCAAATGAAAAACTAAGAAAATAAAGAGAGAAAAAAAGATTGAGGCACGACACGATACTAAGTATTCCTTGAACCTAGATTAAGAGTTTCAAATTCGAGCCATAAACTTTGATAAGGAGTGTTTCATTTCCTAAAGTAAAACTTCTCGGTGCCATTTTAAATTAGTCAGATCCCAAAGTGAATATCAACCACTAGAACAAAAAAAAAATGCAAAATATTATATAAAAAATAGTATAGAAATTATATATATATATACACACTTTGTTGTTAGAAATCAGTTTATCATTTAATTAATTTTTTTTAATATATATTTAAATTTAATCGAGTTTCAATGCAGATGCAAAAATAAAATATTTCAAGAAAGAAATAAAATAAAAAAAGAGAATAGTGAATAAATATTTTTACCATAGGCAGTTAATTGTGTGGAATAAGAAGAACAGACTTTTGGTACTATGAAAACTCCAAAAAAACCTACAAAAAGACAAAAAAAAAAAAAAATCAGCAACAATTATGTTTAGTGAAAAGGTAAAATTAGAATGTTTCACTTAATATTCAAAAAAAAAAAAAAAGATTCCGACCAAAATAAAATAAAAACTCATTCTTTTTTTGATATTTTTTAAGAAAAAACGAAACTTGTACCCCTTTAAATCAAATTATTTATATTCATATACTTTAAATTTTGTACCCTTATATTATTAAAATTTTGCCTACCTAATATTAAATCCGCACGCTGACATCAACACTTGTTTGTATGATATACCAATAGGGTATACATATACCAACAGGGTATTACAGATTAAGCTCAATTCTCTATGATACCTATATAGTAAAAATATACCGATAGAGTATATAAGGAATATATTTTCTACTAATTTAGAGTTTAATAATTTTGTTATTTGTTTCTTAATAAGAAAATCTCTTATACTAATTAAGTACCAATATACCGACAGGGTATCGCAAAGGACTGAGCTCATTCTATATGATACCCCTATAGTATATATCATCAAAGTGTATTTCATAGTGCTAACGTCAGCACGCGCATTAAAAATGGGTTAGTGGATAGAAATATAAATAGTTTGGGTAATGAGTTCATTAAGAATAAATAGTTTAGCTTGAGTCTATTAAGGATAAATAATTTCAAGTAATTTTTCCTATTTTTTATTCAAGCCCAAAATAAAAAATAAATTAAGAAAAAAAAAACTCACCCAATTTTGACATTTTCCAAATAGTAATGGAACTGCCACAGCTTGCCAAAATAAACAGCAGAATTGCCATCTGTAGAGGCAAAATTTTGTCAACTTTCAAAATATTCAAAAAAATAATTAAAAACCAGAAATTTTTTTAAAAAAATAATATAAAAAAATGAAATCATATTTATTTATTTATTTACCTTCATTGTAGTAGCAGGATCTCCAGAAAAAAGTGCTCTAATTTTCAATAGAAACTCATTTATATAAGGCAAGATTAATTTGAGTATCCAAATTGCTTCTTCTTCCCCTACTATATATTCACTTGATTCACCAATATTATTTGTACCCCTAAAAAATAAAAATATAAAAAAAATTAGATCAAAGAAATAATTATTATGTACTATACAAGTAAATTTAATACTCTTTCTTGAATTTATGATTTAAAATAAGTCGTATATATATTTATAAGTCTAAGGTAAAATAAAATATTTTAAATTTAAATTGCAAAAGGAATACTAATTTATAGTACTTTTTGAATATTTAAATTTAAATTATAATAATATTGAATTAATCTAATCTAATTTAGCTCTGAAGATGATGAGTGAGATTGATTCTGGTGAAACAAAACATAACAAGTATCTTAAGACGGAGGGAATAAGAAATATTATCGTTTTGGATAAGTCAATATCACATAAATTGAGACCGAAAAAAAAAAACAGTTTTCATTACCTGAGGGACCTAAATAGAAAGATTGTAGCAAGGTAGACAAGACACAAGTAGGAAACCACAGAAATGAAGCTGTAAAAAAAGAAAAAAAAATATCATTAATTTTATTTGACATTTTTTAATAATCAAGAAATAAAAATATGTTTTTTTTTGTAAGTTTAATTTACCTGATATTGAGATCTTGAGAATATGAAGAGCAAATGATGAAAAAGGTTCCAATTCCAAAGATTAATGCTGATTTTGATGTATCTCTCCACATAACCAAATCAACTGAAAAAAATAATAATTACAAACCAAAAAAATAAAGAAAAATTATAACATTTGCAAAACGACAGTGCACTAAAGTTCTCGTCATGCGTAGAATTTGAAAAAGGTTTGGACTTTGGATCATAATAGTCTATTCTACGCGATTTGCTCCTGCACTTCTGTAAAGAGGTTGTTTTCACAACTTATGATAAAAACTTTATCAATTACGTCAAGGCTGTCTTCAACATTGAATTCTAAAAGAAAAAAGAAGAGAAAATTACCTAAGCTTTCTAGTTTGCAATGTTGTCTTGGAATATTCCTCTGAAATTCATCTGACCTTGGAACTGAAAATGCAGCATAAAATTGTTAGGAAATTGAAAATACAACCTTAAAAAAATACAAAATCATATTTAAAAAAAACAATAACTCAATTTCGAGCTTTGAATATGTATAGAGTCGCCTTTATTAGTGAAGATTTTGAACCTAACTCACTATGTTACTCAAATTCTCTAAACTTGTTGTTGCAACCATGCCTGATTCTCCGAAAGTACAATACTTTTGAAGAATCTGACACAACCCCATCATCATTTTTGAAAAGTCCGAACAGGATACCAAACATCGAACATCGAACAGAAAACAAAGAAAAGAAGCATTCAAGAAATGGATTTGCCTGATTTTGTTCTTGATGGACTTGTATGATGATGAATTCTTGATTGGCCTGAACTTGGAGAAATGGCCATTGCTCTTTTCTCATTGTTACTAACATGAACTTTTTTCTCTTCAACAATTACAATCTTTTTAGTCTTAATATCTTCCTTCTCAATTTCTTCTTCCAAAATCTTGAAATCTTCATTGTCAAGATTCAATTTTTCTTGAGGTTCCACATTGCTTGTTATCAAATTTTCCTCTAATCTTGATTTCCCCTCAAGAACCTTATTTTCCTCAAAACTCTTATTACATTTCTCTGATTTTACTTTCTCCATTTGAAGTGAATTATTCCTCAAATTTCCATTTAGACACATAGATTTCACTTTCCTCAGCTGGATTTGATTCCTCTCATTTCCATCAAGATTCTTTTTTGACTCATCAAGAACATCAAAAACAACCTTATTTTCCTCATTTCCATCACTTGATTCACTAAACACCCTTTCAAGATTCCTCCTTGACACATCAACAACCACCTTATTGTCCTCATTTCCATCACTTGATTCATCAAACACCCTTTCAAGATTCTTTCTTGACTCATCAAGAACATTAACAACCTTATTTTCCTCAATTCCATCACTTGATTCACTAAACACCCTTTCAAGATTCTTCTTTAACTCATCAACAACCACCTTATTGTCTTCATTTCCATCACTTGATTCATCAAACACCCTTTCAAGATTCTTTCTTGACTCATCAAGAACATCAACAACCTTATTTTCCTCATTTCCATCACTTGATTCACTAAACACCCTTTCAAGATTTTTTCTTGACTCATCAAGAACATCAACAACCTTATTTTCCTCATTTCCATCACTTGATTCACTAAACACCCTTTCAAG
>JAPFFP010000098.1:526785-545524 GCA_026153255.1 Solanum medicagineum
ATTCTTCCTTGACACATCAAAAACAACCTTATTTTCCTCAATTACATCATACTTCTTCTTGAAATCCCCATCAAGTTCTTTACATTTCACTGATTTTGCTTTCACCAATTGAAGTGAACTCCTCAAATTCCCTTTAGGAGACACACTTTTCACCTTCCTTAACTCAACCATTCTCTCATTTCCTTCCCTTTTCTTGCTCTGAATTGGACTCTTTTTCATTGCACCAACAACCAATTCTTTACAAAGTTCAGATCTTTTCCTAGAAATCTCAATTGGGTTCCCTTCAAAATTACTCTCAGACT
This sequence comes from Solanum medicagineum, assembly GCA_026153255.1. NCBI lineage: Eukaryota > Viridiplantae > Streptophyta > Magnoliopsida > Solanales > Solanaceae > Solanum > Solanum medicagineum. The sequence continues at coordinate 527,088 of JAPFFP010000098.1, forward strand.
TCCAATTTCTTCTCTTGCCACTCATAACAAAACCACCACCAACAACATCAAGATTGGATTTTGACCCCATTTCCAACTTTTTCTCATCATTTTCAACTTGTGGGGTCTCTTCTTTTTCACTATATACATTGATTCCACCTTTGAAATCATCAAACCTCATCCTATTCCCCCCCTCACAACTTGCCACCACAACACCATTTCTTGAAATTTTGCCCTTTCTTGAACTAGCCACTTCCATTTTTTTTTAGAATGAGTAATTGTGGTGGGGTTTGAGCTCACTTGTGTATATTAATGGTGTAACAAACTTCAGCTCAACAAATAAGAGGGGTGTGATGAAAGTTATGAATCACATTGGGATCCCATAACAACAGAAAGAGAGAGACAAGAGAAGAGTTTCTACTCATTTTTGCCTTTTTTTTCTTCTTTTGGATCTTTTGGATGTGGTGATTTCATTTATGATTTATTTTTTCCCTATTTTATTTATTTTTGTAAAATAATATTATTGAATTTGTTATAAAATTAAAAAATTAATGATGTAGTAAGTCAAGGAAATCGGTTACATATATATAAGTGTGGATAACCAGGCACCTTACGATATCACATAAATTGAGATAAAAAAAATATACATTGGGATCGTATTAATATGGACTCTGATAACTAGTAATAGAGCTAAGATGCTAGAAGTTTAAGCTTGGATTTGGAGATAGTAAATGTAACATCCTGTGAAATTACTAAAACGTTCCTAAACTTGGACGTGCACATAACGTAGCTTCCCAAGCTTCGATGGAAAATTCGAGATCGAATTTGCGATCAGTGCGAAAAACTGAGTCGAAAAATAGTCTCAACTCGGCTTTAATGCGAAAAAATGTGAATTTATTTTTCCAAAGTGAGCTTAAAACAGTGAGATTTTCATGCCCCTTCCGCGGCGCGAAGAGGACGCAGAACCACACACACTTTCCTGAAAAATTACGACAAAATGAGAATTTGCGAAAAATTGAAGAAAATCACTAGTGCGCGTCGCGCACTTAGTGTACAAGGGAGCAGATTTTTCTTTTGAAATTCGGAAACGGCAATTTCGTCCTTTTCCGACATATTTTTATATCTCCAATACATTTTTTTAAACATGATTTCGTACAAAAGTGTTTTAAACTCAAAACCGATCTAAGTTTATTAATTTTACTCTAAGTCTACGAGAGAAAAAGAAGAGGAAGATTCTTCAAAGATTCGTCATTCTCAGGTATGTAAAGGTTACTCAAAAGCATGAAATTGATCTTTCATGTGCCAATGTAGAGTTAGGATAAAGAAATCATGTCTAAAAATTTTAAATTGATGCTTTCTTACAAGTTTTTGAATAATTATTTTAATTTCATGGACAGTATCTTGAATTCTTATTCTTATTCTTTAAACTATATTTTTGTACCCTAATTTGATGATCATCATCTTTTGGGCAATATTATTTTTTTACCAAGTTAGTGTATTTAAAGTAAATTCCTCTTTTATTTATTCTTCTTGTATAGTTACTACAAGTATAAAAGAAGAGAAGATAAAAGTAGAAAAGGGTAAAAAAAGGATAAATGTGGGGTGTAATGATTTGGTAAATTTGGACACTCACTTTTATGTCTGTGACTCTCTTTAACCAAGGTTAACTAAAGTCTTTGTTCCTCACATGGCATGCCCTTTTGTCTTCTAGGAGTACTTTTTTTCCAACTACAATTATTTTTTTAAAAAACTAAAAATTAAAAACAATCTTTATTCTTGTTTTAAATTATTTTTTAAAAAAATATTTTTTTCTTGATAATTTATATCTTTAGTTTAAATAAAAACATAAGACTCAATAATTTTCTTTACTTTTTTAAACTATGTATCAAGTCAAAGACCAAACAAATTGAAACAGAAGAAATATAATATTTTATTGCAAAAGTGGAACGCATATTAATCCCTATGAGCAGTGGCAGTGGCGGAATTCAGGATTGTAACTAAAGCGGTTGAAAATTTAAAATAAATAAATAAATAAACTAGTTAAATGAGATTCGACATGTACTTACGATATCTTAATAAAAAGAAAAGAAAAGTTGGAAGCAATGACATTTTTGTGTACAATTTCCTAATAAAACAATTTAATTAAATTTTGAATCCAAGAACGTGATCGAAAGATTAAATTACTTAGTCATAATAAGTTAATAAATAACTTCACCACTATTTACGATAGCATTATATCATACTCTATCAATGAGTCACTGCAAAAAAAAACCATAGTTTCACAAGGAGGGAATATACAGTACAACTGATTATAATATAAATATTCAATCAGAAAAAAAAAATATTACCATGATGGTTAAACAAAAAAGAGAAGTACTAATATGTAATGTTTTAAATACCTCATATTTCTGTAAATATTTTAATTTAAATACGTCAATAATATAAATATTTTTTTAACCATCGTATTAATACTCCATATAGTCCTAGGTAAATTATTTATAGCTAGTATTATAAGTTTTGTAACCTTAAACATATCGTAACAGACTTATTATTTATTTATATATAAAGGCAGAAGGTACCAAAATCCTCATGAACTTGAAGCGTTTTATTTGTTGAACACCTCAACTTTCAGTCATTTTAAGTACCCTTCCGTACTCCCTTAAAACTTGATCGCGGCTCCCTTTAATGTCCAGCTATGTCTACAGTGTACTACATGCGCCTGACATGGCAAAAAAGTTGCTGACGTGGATATTTTTATGCTGATGATATGTACTTCTAGTCCCATGGCGGGGCTCTTTTTGTGTGGCTTCTCAAAATATTTTAATTGTGATTTGTGAGACTAATTATGAAGTGGTTTATTCCCTTTTTTTTCTTAATTTTTTTAGAGTTTTTTTTTATTTACATAAAAGGATATCTTTTGTATAACGAACAAATTGGATTAGGTTACAATTTTTTTAATACTAAAGCAGTTCGAAATTGGAAAAGATACATTCATTACTAAACTCGTGATTTTGTACGAGTAATAATTTATCTGATCAATCTTTTAAAATTATTTTTATAACTACTCTAAGATACATTTTTTTTCTTTTTAAAAGTTTACCTAAATAGTTTATTTCATCAATCTCTGAAGATTATTTTTAATTTCTAAAAAAAAAATTATAACTACTCTGCAAGTACATTTTTTTTCTTTTTAAAAGCTTACCCAAATAATTTATTTGATCAATCTTTTAAAATTATTTTAAATTCTGAACAATAATTTTTATAACTTCCTCGAAATACTTTTTTTATTCTTTAAGCTTACCCAAAAATTAATTTAAGATCTAAGTAGTTTCATGCAAGAATTAGTAACATTATATTAAAAAGTGTCGAATGAATGAGTAAAAATGTATTAAGTTAATGGGTTATTAATCAACTCAAGAATTATTTGTGTTAAAATGGGTTTGGCTGAAATGAGCTAAAATGTATATTACAATTCAATTCATCCAATTTTTACCAAGTTTAATTTTCTTAAAGAAAAAGTTCGTATAAATAAATATACACAATATATCAAATAAAAAAAATAATGTTCTAAAAATATGGTAGGATAATTTACATATTATAATTCCATGAAATAAAAGTTAAAAAAATTATATATTATAATTCATGAATTTAGCAAAGAAAGGAGAGAAATTTCTAAAGTTTGAAATTTATAATTTGAAAAGGGAGGAAAATTTTAAAAAAAATGGTGATAAATAGATATGGTGGAGAAAGAGAAAAAAAAATACTCATCTTATATTAAAAAATAAGGAAAAATATAAAAGTTGCTGTTGAAAACGTCTAATTTGGCATATTTTTATGCCTTCACGCACCCTCGCGGAGTTTATACTCCACTTTTGTGCCAGGTGAACTTTAAAGGGGACCACAATCAAGTTTTAAGGGAATTCGGGAGGGGGGAGGGGTACTTAAAACACCTGAAAGTTGAGGTGTTCACTGAATAAAATGCTTCAAGTTCAAGGGGTTTTTGATACCTTCTGCCTATATATAAATGATGTAGATCGATACATAAAACATCTTGCCTTCAGACTCTAGTATATTAGTTCACAAATCATGTTAAAATATATGCAGAACTTGAGAAAAGATCTGAATCTCAAAAAAATTCTTTGATGTCTTTTAAAAATAAATAATTAATTATTTTTCACATATCATGAATATCCGGGAAATTAAGAAATATGCAAAAAGATATTTTGACAATTCGTATATCTATCTCATAAATATTATTCCCTAACTCTCTTTTTCGGTTAATTCCTTAAAAATGACATATTTTTTTATATTTATTAACAATTAAGTTTAAAATATTATTTACCTTGATGACACAAACATCTAAGGTTATTTCAAATCATAAATTTTACAAATATATATTTCTTAACTTTATCCCAAATTAAGCAATATCACATAAATAATTAAAATTTACTATTATATTTTTCAACTACTCAAACTCATGTTAAATGGTAAAAAAGGAGAAATAATGTTGGGATGGATGTAGAAAAAAAAATATTTTCAATTATTTTATTTTTACCCTTTTTAAGTCACGTGACGTTAATTATTTGTGGATAAGGCTGCATTTGGATTGCAAAAAAAGAAAAAAAAAACGAAAAAAAAGCTGTTTTGTTGATATGTTATTTTCCACCAACACTTGAAATTAAAGGAACCTTGGCTATTATTTTGTTTTACTTTATGGTCTTTTTGCTTGCTTCACATTCAATTAATTATAAGTCTTTATATATATATATATATATTTATATTAAAAGGGGTAGATTGAACGTAATATTAAATTTGTTGAAGAAATAAAATATAATTTAAAAAATATCTTATTCTTTTTTAATTCAAAATAAGTGATTGTTCACTTTTTGAGGGATATGTTGGAATTTTTTTTTTAATTTTACCCTTCATTAATTAAGTTTTTAAGATTGAATTTTGTATGAGAAATAAATAATACATTAAATGACTGTGTGGAGTTTGAAAAGTATAAAAATAAAAAAACATGATTAAATTTTATCTTTTGTTTTTTTTCTTGATATGTATAAAATGACCCAATACTTCATTTAATATAAAACGGAGGGACTAACATACTTTGTTGCTTTTTATTCTCATTTTCATATAATCTCTGGAAAAATATATAGTTAAAAAGCAACATATATATCTATATATTTTATTCATCTTGTGGGCTCGATACTTTCATTAATTATTTTATTACTATTATGTATTTTTATAAACTTAGAATGGAGATATGGAAGTGTGTGCAAAATTGTTGGGATTATATTTTTTAATTCAAATATAAAAAAGCTTATTTAGTTTATTAATCGTTTTCACTTAAAAAAAAAATAATTTCTTGGTGACTTTTTGAACTTTGCTCCACATGCTGAGCGTTGACGGCACGTGATACTGCCAGATCTATATTACGTATACCAATTTTTTTTTAACGACAATGGCATCCTACAAGTAGAATTTAAGGATGATAAATGTACGCAAATCTTATCATTACCTAGATAGAAAAATTATTTTTGAAAGACTTTCATCTGAAAAATATCATCCCAAAAGCAGAAAATAGTAATGCATGTAAATACAATAAAAGTAGCTAATATAAGACGGATAATGACACCGCAAGATATAAAGACACGACTAATCCTACTAACCTACTGTATCATAAAACTAAACATCAACTTAACCCTACTAACTTATTATCATTCTACCTTAATACGCGATCTCTACTCCTTTCCAAATGAAGTCATGTCTTCGGTGAGATGAAATTTGTCTGATCGCCTCCCCACCCTCGTGAAGCTTTTAGTTGATTTACGGAACACTAAATATATAAACTACTGTTATATTCACAAAAGAACTTCTCAAATGGTTTACCATATACACAAGTAAAGAACACTTCTAAAAAGAAAAAAATTAAAATTAAAATAAACATATTTTACAAACCAAACAAAGAGAGATTTGGATGAGTAAAAAAAATTAATTATTCATATTTTTTCATTGTAAAGAGATTCTATTGTCGAACAACGTTATCTCACTTTTGATAAAAATATTTGTATAAAATGAATAGAAAAAAAAATACAAAAAATTTGATGACCACAAAACTAAGACTGAACTAGGATCATAACCATGAAATACAGGTGAATACAAAATGGACAACAAATTTTTCTGTTATCAAATATTTTTTTAAAAAAAAATAAAAAATATTTTTCAAGAATTTCTACATTCGTTTTTCCTAGATAAATATGTACAATTAGCCTACCGCCCCAAAGTAATTCCATCTGCATACACTCTCAGATTCTGCAATAAAGTTGAAATGAGTGGAAGCAGAAAAAACAAGAGTTAGAAAGGGTGAATAACAGAAAAGGAGCAACCAGTCTTATATTGCTCGGACTCTTCAAAAATATCGCCATACCCATGTCGGATCCTCCAAAAATGAACTAGTTTTGAAGTATCCGGCATGCACCAGAGGTCATTTTTTTAGAGGGTCTGAGCAACATAGACAGCAACAGCATACAGTTCTGGGGATTACCTCTCATAAACAAGAATCGGAGAACTCTGTGGGTGGCATTCGAACCTACACCAACGTATATCCAGTTTTTCTGCAGAGAAATGTACATCGTTCTTCATACCCATCAGATAACTGATTTCTAGCTCCCCATGAAATCTTCAATCTCGATGAAGCTTTGCCGTGACAAAGAAAAGCTTCCTTTTATGTTTTGAATGAAGACATCTTCATGCTTTTCAAAGAGTACATTATTTCGGAGAGGGTCAAGTTTTCTCCGAATCACTCATCTTTTGCTTCTCCAATGCTTCCTTCTCTGCTTTCTTTCTCTCAAACTCTAGCTGCTTGCGATTTTCCTCTAGGGCTTGATTGAACATCCTTCGGAAGTTTAGTAAAGTTGTGATAACTAGGGGAAAAGGAGGAATGGCGTTAAGCTGTGCACATATGATCATACGAAATGCTTTGTACAATTTGTACCAATGAAGAACAGTAAACTCAAAAATTTTAAGTGATATGAACGAATAAATCACAAGGCAAGGCATCGCAGAAAATGTGAAACACAATTGTTTTGAATCATCACTTATCACACGTTACCTTGTTCAAATGGGCAACGAGCTGGATCTTCTCCGAAGTATAGAATCAATGTGTCAACATTTCTACCCTGTTGGTATGTACACAAGAAAAACATACCATTAGGAACATCTCAATGTGGTAAGACACCAAATGACCACAGAAATTCTGTCAGAATAAGACCTACCACACCAGAATAAAGTTGCGCCAAGGACCTCACTTCAGCTTCAGCATAACAGAGAAACTCCTTCAAAGCCTGGCAAATGGCAATTATACTAATCACTTAGAATATTCATTATCTAATTTCTGATCTCTCTTGTTCTTCCACTGGAACATGTGCAAATAAAATGTTTCAACATCTCTTTTTTGATTCCTTCGGCTATCCCAAGTAAAAAAGAAAAGGAATAAGAAAAAAGTTAATAAGAGGAATCCCATCAGGTGACAAGGATACATGAGTGCTTTCCTCCTCGTCTTCATCAAGAATGATGAAAAAGGATGATGGAGTTACCATGCATAAGAATGACATGACATGAAATGATAAACGGAACTCCTCTACTTTCATCTCAAATCAAGGGATTATCTTGGACCAATGAGGAAAATAAACTAAATTATGCCTGGGACAAAAATGATCAGGAACCAAAGTTCCAAGTCAATTAGCGCTTTCACAGCATATCTACTCATGATCATAAGATTCCTTTGGAAAGTGCACGTATGTCAGCAGTTATACAGCTCTAACACTAGTACAACAGCTTACGTGAACGAAAGTAGAAAGTAGATGGCTGGCTGTTTCAGGTATTACACATAAGAATGAGGAAAGGGAGGAGCTGGGAGAAAAGGAGGTCAGTGTCGCACAAAATTATAAATGTTCTCTCTCTTGTGTTTGTGGTTCCTCGGTCAACACCTCCTTCCCTATCTTCTTCACCACTCTAGATTTTTGATTTGGTATAGTGCTCATCTACTAGGATCTTTATTCTTCCACAGATCCCCATTCCACTCTCTATGTTCTTCATTACAGTGAGAACTTTTTGCTCTTCCCGGTCAACATCATATATTACCAAGTAGGTCTAGAATTCTTTTTCCTTTCTCATTATCCATTATTAGAAAGAACAGAAGTGAATTAGAGCCTTCATGATGAGAGAATTTTTCAGTTCTGAATTGCACAGTGGAATCTAGCAGAGTCCGGCTTCTCGAAATGCAGTATTATATACTGTTATCAAAACTTTAACTATTTAGGCGCATCTCAGTGGATGCCAAAATCACGCTTATCTATTTTCATTATTGACTAAGCGGGTAGAATGGCCCAGAAAGAGGAAGAGATAAAGAATCTGACAGTATGCAGAAATCAGCATTATGTAATCTGTAGATCACTGTAGTCATGGCTTACCTTACGGAAATTCTCTGACACAGCTCCGTCATTTTCAGACATGGACAGTTCTTGTACAACTTTTTCCAGTCCTTTGCTAATAGCTTGCATTTCCTCTGCAAGAAATTTCAGTTGTATCTGTACAAAATTTCCACTGTCAGTCATATTTCTACAGTAAATTCGTCATTGGTCGGTCCAAATAATGATACCTTTGCGCAAGGTTCCAAGCTAGAAAGATCTTCAGAAAAATCGAGCAGTTCAGGTAATTTTTCAGCAAGTACCTGGCAGAGAGAGTTTCTTTAAGCATCTTGTAAAATATGCTGGTTGCTAACATAAGGTAAACTCAAATTCAGATCATTTTCCCAAGTGAAAATCTTGATTTACAAATAGTATGATACCAGTACAATGACAAGAAAATAGTGAATATAAAGACACACAGTTGTCACAGTAGCAATTTATAAGGAAAAGGTTCATACTGGTCAGCATCTAAGTGCTAGAGGATAATTTAACATCAATAGGACCATGAAACCTCTTAGAATAGAGATAATTATATACATTGATTTGATAAATGTGAGGAATCTGATAACAATGTACACGAAAAACCAAGTTTTGTGATTTGATCACATGTCGTGAGAAAAGATTTATTTCTGTGCATTTACTCATTGTTTTTTGTTTTTAAAATAAGACTTCTATTCTTCCTTTCAGCTAAGCTTATTATAATGAACTTATTTACAGATTTAAAAATCCAATTGCAGAGATAATCCCTTGTTTATCCAATGAACTTCGGACACTAATTCCTTTTTCTCAACCTGACCAGTTAAGGTTGAATTTATAATTTGTCTTACAACCTTCAGATATGGACACTTTTACCTAGATAAAACCCGATACAAAATTTTTACAGATGATCCCGGGACCCAATTGAAAAGGACCTGATGAGAGCAGGTGCAATCACCCAATTATCAAACAAAGACAGAAGGTGCGATCAGCTGATCTGGTTAGGTCAATTCCTTTTTCCTTCAACCCCTTCCCCAGGAGCTCCCACTATTTTGCTCCCTTGGTGACTCGAACTCACAACCTTAAGGTTGGAATTGATGGGTGCTTACCATCCAACTCCCTCTTGTCAATTAGGTAAATTCAGGTCAAAGATAAGAGAAAAATTAACTCATGCTCAAAATAGATGATGATTTTCTAACGAGCAAGAGTCCTTGAAAGCTGGCTTTAGCTGATGTGTGTTCTACTAATCACTGAACAAGCATCACAGATTTTTTTGTCAGCATTTCATTTAAGAAATGTTATTGACTCATTTAATTCAGAAAACGATCAGATCGCCAAGAAATTGAGGACTAAGTGAACAAATTTTATTCTGCATTCTGTTCAAGATAGGAGGAAATATGTGCGTAATAAAAAACACCACCCTCAAAATATTAGTCAACCACATCATTATGCTTTCATCAAGAAGAGTGCCGATCGAAGACTGTACCTTGCAAAGATAATGCATGAGAGTCATCTTATTGTTCCGTGCACGTGTCTCAGTTAGTTTAAGGAGGCTATCTAACCTGAATCCAACAGCAGAACCTACACAGATCATCAAGAGATTATTAGATGAGACAAAGATAATTGTTCAAAGAAATTCTTTTTGTAAGAACTGCATTTATCATCTAAATGAAGCATGGATTTTTCAATAATTTCAAGACCAGAAAAGCAAAGGAGGTGGCAAATGTAGAGATATATCATTTCACCAGAAAATCTTTGAGCCATACCCAGTTGATTACATGTTTTCCTTATCTAGAGTTAAGATTTCTAATGCTGAAGAAGTTCCCAACTTGGAAATCTTTTGGTGGGACCGATTTTTTTCATGAAACATAATTGGACAAATTCTCGTAAGAGTTAGACCTATTCAAATAACAGACATGCTGTGGTTTCTACCCTACAGAGGTTTGGAGGAAGCAAGTTTAGATGACCCTTAGCAGGAACAAAATCAGCTAATCTTCTATAGAAAGCTGGACCTGATTATTTGATGTGGTAAGTGCACCAGCAATAGGTGAACCGTCTAAGCTAAAAGATTTAAGTGTTGACAATGTGCATTTATTTTCTCAATTCTGCAACCCCCATAGATTGTAATATCCTGTCATTTGTCAAACAGGCCACTCCTTGTTTGGGAAGGGGAACTCTTCAACTCACTCCCACAGAGAAAAATAAGACCTCACAGTGAAGAAATCAATAGCAAGATTCGCTTGAAAATCAAAGAGGTGTTTACCAACCTCTAGCAGTTCCCTGGTTCAAAGCATTTCCGAGAGAGAGAATTGTTTGCATAATCCTTTTCAATTTTGATGAACCTTTGATCTGATTACAACATCAAAGAAAAGATCATATCAAGGACAGCGTCAAGAAAGAAACCCCTTGTCTCTGCTAAAGTGGTAAAAGATTAAGGTTGAAAGAATAAAAAAAAGAAATGTGCCTGATCAGCTGCCGAATTCACAATATTCAGACTCTTCCTTAGCTCAGACACCTGTAAATAAAAGAGCACAAATATGCCATCAGCAAGCGAAACATTCCCAGTGCAGCAAAGAGGCAGCAAAGAGGCAGCAAAAGCAAGTGAAGTGGAATCTATTAGAATACAAAATAGTACAGCTCAATCAGTATAAGAATAAAGCCAGGAGGTTGGCATCTTCCATCTTCTTACCTGAGATTCAAACTGAATCTTAAACGAAAAAACTCGCAGCTTGGACTCTGTTCGTGGTACTTGCATCAACTCCAACATAAACTACGACAATGAAGAGGTATTAGAATTAGAATGCCACTATATAAATAGTCCAATCAACTACATGCAGGAGAAAGTGGGATAGTAAAAAAAATAAAGAAAAAAGGTAATTTCATGATGGACAGACCTGTTCACATCGACCCAACTTCTCCTTCTCTCCTTTATAACCCTGAAACAGAAATGTTCGACTAAACAATTATTCACTGTGTTCCTATGTACACTGACTAATTAGTTCCCTTCATTATTTTCAAATCAGATCTTTCACCTTGAGAGTCTCCATCTCCTCCTTAGTTGGGCAAAACTTAATCAGATTCTCCACCTGATCCACATCTAATGCTGAATCTTCCAGCGCAAGCACTGAGCTCTGTTGAAATTATTAGAAAGTGGTTAACTTTAACAGTTTTTCATTAACGAACTTTTAAAAGAACATTATCCACACAATTGACGTTATATTCATGAACCTTGGGCCTACCTCAACCCCAAAAGCTTAGCTCATGAGGTGAACATTGTCCAAAACTATATAAGCAAAACAATTACTCCATCCACCTATGATATAATTAATCTAAAGATGTATTCGTGTGTAGGGGAGTGTGGTGTATCTAAAGGTGTGTTTATGAGTAGGTATGTGTGAACATCATTCTTGGAAATAATCACATTTCAATATAACTCGACTACATACAGGATTATGGTCCACGGACCATCACAAAGAGAGATGACAATAAGTGAGTGAGGAGGTTAAAAATGAGGAGAACATCTAGAATGCAAAAAAGTGCACAAAGAGGACCAAAGTTTGTGATTACAAGATTAAACATCTAAAAACACATTTTCTCAGGATAGGTGACACACAAATGGCTTTGCTTTCTTTAAATATCAGATTATACTTAAATCAGAAGGGATATGTACATTGGTTATACAATAAAGTCGAATCTTAGGATATCAAAAAACGTAAGTTTTTGCCAAAGATGCTTATGCTCTCGTTATGTACATTGGTTATACAATAAAGTCGAGTCTTAGGATATCAAAAAACATTAAGTTTTTACCAAAGATGCTTACACTCTCGTTGGACATGACAGCCAGTTACAGTGGGTAACTAACGAAGGGAAGAATTTGTTTAATCACAGAACTGAATCGGGTCTCATCCCTTTGATTCCCCACTGCATACTTCAATGAGAAAGGAATACAATTAAGCAGTACAGAGTCAAAATCAATTGTGAGTCCCCATTTAAGCATGGATATTGTTACAATAGATGTTTATTTGGAAACTGAGCACCTCACAAAAAATCTCCAACAAGGTCTACAATGTGATTGGTATTTCCTATTTCTGAGAGGAAGTTCACTACAAAATTGAGGAATATAAATGGAGTGCATTATATAGATGAACATATCTAAGAACAATGGCACATAGTTTACCATAATTGCTTATTAGGTGAACACAAACCAATCAAACACTGGCAGCTATGAAATCACGGGACAGGCAAAATGCTTTAAGTCTTAGAACTTGACATGTTAAATATATCATTGTGATAACAGCACTACCCTACTGCAGATATACAGAACAGGATAAATGATTTCCCAAGATAATATGGCAGAGATGAATACAATCAATTGTACAACCAGTTGCATGTCAGGTACATATTCTAGTACAACAAGATTATCCCAAAACAAAGCCAATTGTATATGTACATAGCTTACCAGCATGTCATGCAGTGGTATTTTCACCTTAGAAAGCATGATTTCACAATTATAAGCTCGCCTATGATCAACCTGCCAACATAGAGTTCAGGTAAAAGCTCTCTTAAGACTTAAAAGAGATAAATAACGCACAATTCCATCTTTTCTCCATAGCTATATGCGAGGAGAGAACAAGCAGTGGCTTCCTTTTCTCCGTAGCTGTATGCGAGGAGGGAACAGGCATTGGCTTCCTTTTCTCCATAGCTATATGCGAGGAGAGAACAGGCAGTAGCTTCCACAGAGCTATATGAGTATCAGGTGGAGATGGATTACATCGGATGTTATCCTTAACAAGGAAGCTCAGATAATTGTTTTTTTTAAAGTTTTTTAAAGAAGCTAAGATAATTGTGGAAACAAACTTGGGATTAATAAGCATGCGTTAGAATTAGACTGTTCATATATTTAAGATTCTGAGATTTTGTTGAACAATGGAACACCAGGAACTCTACTTGTGGTGAAAATCTATAAGGAACCTCAGATGTCATATAGACATAAGCAATTACCAGTTGCACTTTCTCCGGCTTCTGCCCCTTTGAGGTCCCCGAATTCCTTTTCCCTCCTGAACTGCCTTGTCCTGAAGTTGGAACTGCAGCTGAAAAGAGGGATTCAAGCTCTGATATATCAATCTCTGGTGTCCTATCAAACAGAAATTGAAGGATATGAGATGTTAAATCTGGAAAATATATTTAAAAGATGGACTAATGGCTACTTTCACACTCATAGTTAGCACCTACTTGGGAGCATCACTACATTTTTGAGCCTCAGCCCACAAGCTTCCTGAGACTGCTCTAGATATTTTTAACCAATGCAAAGGCTTCAGTTTCTTTGATGACTGACTTCTTGAATTCATGGTACGAGACAATGGTCCTTGGCCCTTTATGCCAGGTGGAGGAGCAGAAGGTGGGGGTGGAGATGGAGAAGTAGGGAGATTACTACCTTTGGATGCTGACTGTATCAGACCAGAACCTCCTTTTAAGCCAGACTTAAGTGAAGGGACTGGAGGAGGGGGAGCGGAAGGAACACTCTGTGGAGAACCCAGAGCAGGAGGAGGAGGTGGCGGCGGCATTGCAGATACATTTGCAGGCTTAGAAGTTTGTACAGCTGGCAAAGGAGGGGGTGGAGGTGGAGAGGGTCCACCATTGAACGAGGAGTTGTCCTTCATAGATTGCATAGGAAGAGGTGGCGGCGGGGGTGGTGGCACTCTGGTTGGGGAAACAGCTTTTTCTTTCATCGGTGGAGTATAGGGAGGTGGAGGTGGAGGTGGAGATGGAGGCAGTTCACTAATAGAGGCAGAATTTGCATTCAATATTTGGGTTGTAGTTAACTGGCATGGAGGTGGAGGAGGAGGTGGTGGTAGCGGCAGTGACTTATCTCTAAAAGCTGAACTTCCCTTCAAAGCTGGGACTGGTTCAAGTGGTCCACTAGTACAGGCAGAATTCTTGTTCAATACTGGGTATGTAAACAACGGGCATGAGTCTCTAGGAGGAGGTGGTGGAGGTGATGGCACCCCTCTGAATACTGAATGTTCCTTCAAAGGTGGGGTAGTAGGAGGCGGCTGAGGTGATCCACCAACGGAAGCAACATTCTCGTTCCATGGAGGAGTTGGATGTTGTGGAGGTGGAGGCGGCGGCGGCGGTGGTGGCGGTGAAAAATTACTCCTCTGGACTAATTGTTGTTCTAAAGGTTTGATAAAGGGAATATCGGCTGATGGAGAAGATGAACCAGGAGGAGCTAGGGATGGAGGACAACTTTTAGAAGGATGAAGAGGTTGAGTAGGTTCCTTTTTAGTAGCTTCATCAATTGGCTGCTCCACTGTCAGAGAAGATGAAGTAGATTCCCTTTCACCAGCTGGCTGCTGCGCTGATCGAGGAAGCAGAGGGGCATCAGATTGAGACGTAGTAGGCCTATCATCCTTCAAGGATACAATTGGAGAATATTGGGTTCTCGGTGGAGAAGCCTGAGATGCAGAAGGTACAGTTCCAGTGACTAGTTTATCCTTCTCGGGAGGAGTGTGCGGTGATGGTGTCACGGTGGAAGGAGATAGAGATAATCCAGTAAGATGAGGAGATGAAGCAGGTTCCCCTTCATGAGCTGGCTCCTGTGCTGCTAGAGGAAGCACATTTGAATCAGGTTGAGAAGTAGTAGGTCTGTCATCCTTCAAGGATACAATTGGAGGACCTTGGATTGTGGGTGGAGTAGCCGGAGATGCATAAGGTACAGTTCCAGTGATTAATTTATCCTTCACAGGAGGAGTCAGTGGTGCTGGTGCCACTGGGGAAGGAGATAGAACTAGTCCAATACCAATACCCTGATCCTTTCCAGGTATGGGTGATGTAGGTGGAGTCGGAATACTGGTCTTAATGTTGGGCATCCTGGTTTCAGGTGGGGAAGAAAAGTCATTCAGCTTACCGGATTCGCGTACATGAGGATCCAACTCTTTTATAAGTGGAGGATGTTCTGATTCTGGGAGACGATGCAGAGATGGTTCTGATGACACAGAAGACGCACTAGGTTCTATTCTAAGGTCAGTAGGAGTAGGTATCGAAAGAGGAATTGATGGCTGCAATTTTGACACCTTCATCTCACTTTTGGTCCCAACAAATTGAGCTTCAGCTTTCTGTTGGTCACTTTGATGTATTTTGGAGGATGATTTGACGGATAACATAGACTGCTGGTCCAACATAAATGGAGGCAAGCCATTGGCATTATTGTCCACTGGTGCGGGTCCATTCCTCTCTCCAGATGTCTCCAAATCTGCTTGATCGGGAAGCATGCTAGTGTCTGTAGACAGGGGAGGAGTGGATTCCAAATTTTCCTGAATTAAACCTGACGTGGTTATTTGTTGGAGCACATGATGAGCAGCACCAGCCTTTGGGCTTGTCCAATCCACACTGTTAAAGATCTCCTTAACCTTGGCAAATGCCTCCACAGGCAGGCCATCCTTCTCCTCAAAACAGGACAAATCTACAGGAAGAACAGAAGCAGCAGTGTCCATCTCTGAGAAAAGAACCTTCATCCAGAGCACAACTTTATAAAATTACAATATGCTTCTAGATGGAGAGTATGAACTGAAAAAGACATGCATTTTATACAAACAAAGATACCTCTGCTCTGAAATCTTTTGGAAATTGATCTTTAGCATCCCATAGAGTGTCAAGTTCATCACGATTGAGTATCAAAATGTTTGATCTAATAAAAGCTGTGTTAAACATGGCCCTAAACATCATCTGTTCCCGCTTAAAATCATCGTGCAAGCAAATACATTCCAACACAACATCGCCTTGAATATGGCAATTGATATCAATCTTAATCAATTCACATTCGGCCTGAAATGATATTATAAAGAATGTCAGATCAATAATAGTCAGTTGTGTCCAAAGAAGTCATGCATGACAAGAATGGGAAAGAGCACGCGAGGGGGAAGACCAAGATATAACAGGTACATGCATTTTCAAGCATGTGCAAATAACAACCTAACTCAACTGAACTCTTGAGCAAAACCATATGAATAATGCCATTAGAATAAAACGTCATAAGATTCAGCATAACAACTTGTTAAATAATCCTATTCTCTCTAAATCAAACATTTCAATTTCAACAGAAGACCACTACTTGACAAATTAACAAAGTCATAGAGCAGAGAAGAAACCGTAAAATTGCTTCTTTGGGAAGACAAAAAAAGCAAGAAAACTGTAAATAATCAAATATTAGACAGTTGATCCACTCTAAGTCAAACATATTGATCTCATTGAAATACCATAAGTTGTACTATGATAGATAAAGTTCCCTGATGTTCCTTTCTCTATTTGCAGACTATTCACATGTGTTTTCTCAACTAAAGATGAATCTGACAAGGCTACATGTCAGTGCTTGTTTGAAACAAGCATGTCTAATCAACAGAAAAGAATAAAGATACCCTTCCTTAAAGATAGCATAAACCCTTTGGAAGTATCATATGATTTTAGTGGAGAAAAAAACATATTACCTGCTTGTAATGCCGGACAACTTTATTCTTTCTTGGAGTTGAGAACAAAATTTTTGGCGATCGATCAGAAACTAGAGATGGGTCCTGTCCGTAGATACGAAATATTGGCCGGCAACCACCCTCGCCATCAAAATCCGGTATTGCCCTAATAATGATGCAATCCAAAGTGAGTGCTCTATCTAATGGAGGCCACTGCACGTTCACATTCCTCCTGGCTACATACTGTAGGTATCGTAACTGAGAAGGAATTGGATTCAGTGGCTGCAGCAAGTACAAAAGCTCACGAGGAGCCTGCTTATAAATCATGTCTAAGGTCTTCTGTTCTCCAGTGTAATGTTTCCTGTATATCAATAATGCAGCCAACATAAATGCCAAAACAGGCCAACCACCCCGTTCACAGTGCATTAAAAGCACATTTTGTTGCCCAAGTGAGAGCCAACTTTCACTGGATCTTAGAAAGTGGTGCATCACCTCCATTGAAAGCAAGGGACAACCCTCATAGTGCCGAGGATAGTCCATTATTGTCAGATCATACTCGGACAGAATATTTGCCATCAGGCTCTGTGACACACCCTCACGAAAATTAAAAACCAATATTGACACGTCAGGGTAGTGATCCCGAAGTTGACTAATTACCCCTCCTGCATAGCCTTTGTACTTTTCTTCCTCCCAAACATCAGTGGTGAAACAGCAATCGAACACTGGATACAAAATCGATGCAATTATTAGCAAAACTGATACACAACAGGCATTAAAAATAGTGAAAATTATACTTTTGTGCTGATAACCAGAGATGACACAACTCAGCTCTAATTGTATCGGCCTCCTGCATTATGTCGAGCTCTAAGCATAAATATTTCCAGGAAATTTTTAACAGAGGAACACATTTTCTCTTGCCACGTTACTGTTCTGTTTTTCTCCTTTTTCAAGGAAAAGGAATTTGGGTACTGTTGTCACAGTACTGTTTGAAACACTTCAAGGAAGCATGCCAAGGTGTTTCCTGACAGCTCCCCTTTTAGTTCTTAAAGGAAATAATCGAACAACATCATATTTTTGAGTTGTTGACTTTATTATATTCTTCCGTCTTTTTCTGGGTCATGCAAGAGTAAGATTTCTAATTCACATGCACTGAAAACTTAATAAAATTGAAAAACCACTGCTGATTGAAGATTATATAAAGTATCACTTTCCTCAACAATTTTTACCTTTTCGTTGTACACATCAAAGTATGACTGGTCAAAACTCTTCAGCTCGCAATTTTACAATGCTGGAAAGCTAATCTTATGCTGCTGCTTGACATGGTTCTTCTTTCATCTAACCCTGATAGAGAACATGTCTTACCTAAAGTATCAGTTCAATCCTCTCTTAAGTGGCTGAGTCTTCCACTTCAGTTTTTTCTTCTGCCTTGAATGATGGTGGTGTCAGCGCCAACTTCCATGCATCTAGACTATTCCACCAGCACCCTTTTTTTTTGGCCAGGGAGGGGGTGGGGGTGGGGGGGGGTGGGGGAGGGGGGGCACCACTAGAT
>JAPFFP010000098.1:555496-569524 GCA_026153255.1 Solanum medicagineum
CACGAAGACACAGCTTGGCAGCCTGTTTGGAAGGAGGAGTTCGATTCAAATCCTATTCTGAGGAAGGCAATTATACTTGGTTATGGTCCTATTCGACCTTGGCTGTCTATAGCTCACTGGTATGCAATTATAATTAATTGTTTTGCTGTGAAAATAGTCATATTTTCTAACTTCTATGACTTTTTTCTTTGAACTTCTTGATTCATGTCTACTATTCCGAATCTTGATTTAGGTGGGTCTGTCATTTCAATTTGAAGAAGTTCAGACCAAGTGAAATTAACAGGGTTAAGATAAGTTTGGGTTGCGTCTTTGCTTTTATGGCCATTGGCTGGCCACTGATAATCTGGAAAACAGGGATTATTGGATGGATCAAGTTCTGGTTAATGCCGTGGTTGGGTTATCATTTTTGGGTAACAACAGTTTCTGCTTTCCTGTGATTACCTCTTGGTACCTCGTTCTTGAAATTTTGCTACAGAAAACTTCCTGTAGTAATAACTTTTTATTCGATTCAAATGATTGATCAGATGAGTACTTTTACGATTGTTCATCATACGGCACCCCACATACCCTTCAAAACTTCTGATGAATGGAATGCCGCGCAGGCCCAGCTGAGTGGCACAGTTCACTGTGACTATCCTAGTTGGTAATCGATCTCTCTTATCTTCTTTCTGGAAAATTACTGGCTATTCTTGTATCCCCACAGTTTCAATTTGTTTGTTTTACTTTCCGTTTTAGTTTGTTTCAAAAGGAACGCATTTGATCCTGATTTGGAGACTACTTTATTTCAGCATCTCAGTTTAAGACCACAATATTAAAGAACATTTTGGTACATTATACATATTTTTAGTTTAAGACTATTAAGATTGAGAAGTCTTATTTACTTTCTTAAACTTGGTGCCTGGTCAAACTAAGACAAACAAATTTGAAGTAAGAGGATTTTGAATTGTCCGTAAATACTTTAGTGGGTGGAAGATTTGTTCGAAAGTAAGGTACACTCTGCACCCAACAGAGGTGGCTTTAGTCAATGAAGTTGAAATAATATCACAAAGATTAATCGAGTTTGTTCTAGCAACAAGAGATAAGATCCTGAAACCAAGTTTAGTAACTAGAAAACGATTGGATCTTGGGGATGAAGTCACGGGTAATGCTTCATATGCACAAAAATGATGAATTTTTCTCCTAATATCATGAATCTGGAATGCATGTTTTCCACTGCGGAGACTATGTTTCTACTTGATAAAGGAAGACGTGGCCTCTTTTTTTCTTTGTTTATTGCTTCCTCCTTCAATGAGATCTCTGAAAAATTCAACTTCTGACTGGAGAGAGAGAAAACTTGTTTAGCAGATAGAGTTGCTCGGTACCTGTGTTGGTTGAGGTAGCAGGTGCTCGTGGAATTAGTCAATGTCCACACGAGTTGGCCTGGATACCAAGGTTATAAAACAAAAGACCAAAAAAAGATCGAGGACCTGTATAAGCTGGCCCACTATATCTTTTTCAGAAAGTGGACAAATGAAAATTGATCACAAGAATTATATTTATGGAAATCTTAATTTTCAAAATGATCTTAATGGAATGTTCATGAAGAATAGGAGTAGGAATTTCTGCTCGGACTCTTCAAAAATATCAACGGGTGCGTGTCAGATTCTCCAGAAGTAGTGTATTTTGGAAGAATCTAACATGGACTTGGCATCACAATTGAAGAGTCCGTGCAACTAATTACAGGAGTAATAGAAATAAAAAGACTTGTCCGAGTATTCATTTGTTGGTCTCATTTTTTTATGTTCTGATCTTTGCTCTTTCTTTCAACAGGATAGAGGTCCTTTGTCACGATATCAATGTTCATATTCCCCACCACATATCCCCCAGAATACCAAGTTATAATTTACGGGCAGCTCATCAATCTCTCCAACAGAATTGGGGAAAGGTACCGTGACTTGGCATTACCTCTAACACTTTTCATTTCTTTTTAATGACATTTGAATGGGGCATCATTTTTTCTGTTCGATGGGTGGAAAATCTTTTTCCATAGCTATTGACAACATTGTATTTTGTTCGTGACACCTAACAGTACCTGAACGAGGCTTCATGGAACTGGCGCCTAATGAAGACAATACTGACAACATGTCATGTCTATGACAAGGAGCGGAATTATGTTGCATTTGATGAACTTGTCCCCGAAGAATCCCAGCCAATCACATTCCTTAAAAAAGTAATGCCTGACTACGCTTGATTAGCGTGCACCTCAAAAGGTCAATTTTCACTTCCTTCGTTCTCTGGGAAGGTATCCTTCCAATCCTTTTGGGTCCGCTGAAGCGGTCCAGGCCTCAAATGTCAAGTTCTCACAAATATTGCAAGACTTGTTTTAACAGATCAAAGAGAGAAATATCTTCTCAAAGAAGTTTCTTCGTAGTGTTAGTGCAGTATTACATTATACAGTAATTTCAGTTTCTCGCGATTTTGTCTTCTTTTTTGATAAGCACCATGCATAACATGTTGCTTATTTAATACCAAAGCTTCATTATATTCTCCTCTCTGTAGTCGACTCGATATAATCTGCCAAGACTTTTGTTATCTCAGTATCCTCAATCTTGACTTACATATGTGAATGTATATGGTTGGCAGTAATTTATTTTCATTGAGCATCTGTCCATTGTCATCGGAAACAACCTCTCTACCCTGAAAGGTAGAAGAGTAAGGTTTCGTATATCTTATCTTCCTCAGACCTCACTTATGGGATTATACTGGATATGTTGCTTTGGGGCTTGATTTTTAGACGAGGGTTTTCCGGAAACAGCCTCTCTATCTCTATGAGGTATTGGTAAGGTCTGCGTACATTTTACCCTCTCAAGACCCTACTTGTGGGATTCTACTGAGTATGTTGTTGTTGTTTGTTGTTGTTGAAACTTGAAATACGCTGGGGAAAGTCAAAGGGTGCATGAATTTTTATGTTGTTTGTTCAGCTTCTTAACTGGGGATTTGCTCCCAATTATAGAAGTTTGAACTTATTTTAATGATCTGCATTATGATGATTTTGAAAATTTGTCATGTTATTAGGTGTCGCGCCATTCGATGAATATTATTATTATTAATCATAATGTAGTGATTAGTGTTGTCATTAAACAAATAATGCTGGCTCCAGATTCCATGAATGACAGAGTAGAAGGCAAGAGTCAACATTTGTTGTTATCATATATATAAGTGTGTTGTTTTTACAGTTGCCAACCTTTCTGTTTTAATTCTTTGGCCTACTGGTCGATGAAGTGAATAAAATCTCGACAGAAACAAAAAATGTTACAGATGATTTTATTTCCATTTGCTAAGTGTTGATAGACAGAGTTATTTGGTACTTATGTGCTGGTGGAATAGTTAAGGTTGAGGTGTGTGGAAGTTGATCTGGACTCGACTATAGCAAAAACAACTAAAGAGAGAAAAAGATGCTTCTGTGTTTCAAAAGACAGAAACTGAGATACCCTACTGAAATGAAAAAAAATAAAGCAAAAACTTAACCTCCTTTTATCTTAAACAAATAAAATATGGAGACTGAGTGAGTAGTTACAACTGCTCACATGCAAATGGTATCTTACTGTGAACTTTAATTTTTCTTTTTTGGTTTCTGACTCGGTGTTCGGTGCCTATACTAGGGCAAATCTAGATTCGTGTTGGTAAGTCTCACATTAAGGACATGGGGGAGGTGGTGGCGCTTTCTAACAAATATGATTTCGTACCTAGAGGTTGAACTTGAGATCTCTAATTAAGGATGAAAGAGTACGTATTCATCACTCGGGAACTTTTAAGTTACATTGTATTGTACAACTACAAAAAGAGGAATAATCTTTGTTAAAGCTTAGGTCAAAAGAAAAGTTGGATGGGGTTTGTTCAAAAGAGACTTACTAGTACTTAACTTTATCATAAGGTGGTCCAATGAACCTACTTGAGTTGTAGGGGAACGGTAACTACTCCATCCTTAATTAGATATCTCAGTTTCGAGTCATTTTCAAGGAGTAGTTTACCTTCCAAAAAATGACTTCCTAACCATATCTGGATATAGTCGGGCGCCAATACAAATACTGAAAAACAGAAACAGAAGTGGTTGAATGAAGATAACAAAATGCATTATATATTGAAAGAATGCATCTTTTAGAAGCAAGGCAAAGGTAAAAGTTGAAATATTGATGGCTAAGCAATCAGTTTCCATTAACTTTAACATGTCACTTTCATATGTATACACAAACTTCACAAAATCTAGAAAGCATTACAAACACTGATTTCTATTCAGTTTCTCTCTAAGTTGCGTGAACTCTTCACTTTCAATGCCACACCCGTGTCGGACCCTCTGAAGATGCACTATTTTTGGCAAACCCAATATGCACCTGTGGACACTTTTGAAGAGTCCGAGCAACATAGGACTTTCTCTATCCTAGAAACATCTACTTTAGTTCTTTTTTTTCCTGATGCATCATTCTTTAACAACCTGGAGAAAAAGATAACAAGATCATCACTCACTTAAAGCCCCTAAAACTACATAAAAATCATATGATTGGTGGAGGCGGCGTCTCCCATATATCGAACACATTTTCCTCGCTATGAAGAGCGAAGAGACGATCACCACCAATAGAGAAATCACAAATGGAACCACCATAGCTTCGTCGAAGCCTTGATGTAAGAACCCAATCAGGGCCACAGAACACAGAAATGTAGTCGTTCATCGATGAGAACAACTGCCCCTCGTGCAATGCCAGCTTAGGATAACATGGCTCATCTGGCATTTTCCCTTTCATCAGCCTGCTTCTTGAACTCCACCTTACACTTCCAGCATTCCTCCTCAAATCCATAAACCCCAAATGTTCATACTCGTTAACGACACATATTGAGCTCGTTTCCTCCATTGCTATCGCATCCCTAACTCTCCTCTCGTCAGTTATAGGCGCACCAATGTCAGACCATGACCAAACCATACTCTTGTCCCTAAAATCCAACAAACTGATGTAACAATTATCCTTCCTTGGAAACAAAGTAGCAACTAACAAACAGTTTGTACCATGTAACCATTGCAACTTATCAGCATCACCTAGAGACCAACCGGGCGGCTCGTAGAAAAAATCAATCTGTTTACCAGTAACTTGATCCCATACACCAATACCATACTCATTACTTCTACCTTTACAACTAGAAAACAACTTATAATCTGAACTAAAACTAAGCGCGCCAGCAGTATAACTCTTGACTTGATTTTCATGTTTGACATGAAATTTATACCTTAACTCTCCAGTTGATGCACTAAACAACCCCATACCCCCATCCCCTTTACCTAGTCTTTCACAAGCACTCAACACAATATTCTCAGAATCAACCCAACCAGCATCATTCACCCTCTGATAATCAAGATTAATAGGAGGGTGCTCCTCCATCATCCAATCATACACATGAACCATACTACCATGAGCCACACAGCACCCGCCATCCGGGCCAGCCCGGATGGCGGTGCCATCACCAGGAGCCTGACCCGTTACTGAACGGGCCAGACGAAGCCTGTTTCCATCAAATGGACCCCATTTAGCTGACCTGACATGATCTAAAAGACCATAAAACAAAGCCTCTCTATACAACAACTTCTCAGGAAGATTTTGAGGTAAATAAAGCTCCCCTGTCCTAAGCAAGTCAAGAAGGACTGAGAAACAATTAGGGTTCCTATCAATGAAGTGTTCACTAACTGTGGCATCAGAATTCAAGTTCCATTCATCATCAAACATAGCTCCAAATAGTGAATCCCTACCAGCATTAGCTAAGGTGGTTGCTGTAGTTTCAAAAATTCTGCCACCAACATTGAATTTCACCCTGTCTTTCTGAATCCCCATAACTCAAAACATCTAACTTGAAAAAAAGACAGAAATAGAGAAATCAAGAATACAGAAGTAAAGTGGATAGAAATTTAAAAAAAAAAAGGAAATTTTAAGAACAAATTAGTGATAAATTCTACTAGAAACTTTGAATTCAAGACTTATTACAAGGACCAATATGGAAAAGAACAGATTTTTAATGGTCCTAACAAGACACCTATCATGATGATGACCAAAAAGAAGAAAAAAAACAAAAAAAATGGTGGAAAGATTCAATTTTGACAAAATTTATGATATGGGTATTGAAGATTAAAGGATTTGAGAGATGGGTTTTGAATCTTTTTTAGAAAAATTTGGTGGATTTGAACTTTGGAGGGTGTTGGGTTTCAAAAAAATTGAATCTTGGTATGTTTTTCCTTTGATCTTTTCCTTTTCTACTCATTTATTTGAGGTCTTGCTTAGTCTGAACACAAGCTATATAAGCTTTTTATAAATTCATTGTCTTATATGGGTCCCATTTTTGGCTTCTTTTATTATTGACCATTGGATTATATGGATTTTTGATCAAATGGTGAAGAAAAATTTGGTAGTTGTATAGTATTTTGAAAAATGGTTTTTCACTTATTTGTTTAGATAATTGCATTTTTGATCCCTTAATTACTAATGAGTTCTAGTTTTGATCCTTTTTATATTTGGTTAAATACATTTAATTATATTCAATTGACTAAAATGTATGTCTTGGTTGATTTTAGAAGTAGTAAATTTTAACATAGTGCGTCGATGATCGAATGATTTAGTATTTGATAATTCGTTAAATTCATGAAGAATCAAAGTTGATAATTGCTTTTGTGGTTCCTTAATTGAATCTTAATTGTGCTTCACAAAAAGCATCCAAGAATATGACTTAGTAGTTAATGAAGTGAGTTATGATGTGTAATATTTAATTTTTGGTGAAACAAAAGTATTAGGTGATTTCTTTCCATCTATCCAAACTTCGGCGGACGAAGTTATTGAGTACCTGTGCTAGTGGAAGGTATCACATAGTGGCGGAGTTGAGATTTTTATTAAAAAGGTTTAAAATCTGAAGATGTAGACACACAAATTAGTCGAATGGGATTTAACTTCTTCTATATATACATAAAAAAAATTATTTTAACCTCGTATAAATAGTATAATTTTTTATCGAAAAAGGTTAGAATGAACCTCCTAACTGAATGGTAGCTCCGCCCTTGGACTATCACATACTCGATAAAAGTAGTTGAAATACATGCAAGTTGATTCAGACACTACTACAACAACAACATACCCAATGTATTCCCACAAGTAAGGTCTGAAAAGAGTAAAATATACTAAGAGCTTACCATTACCTCATATAGATAGGGAGACTATTTTTGAAAGAAAAAGCTGATTCAGGCACTACGATATGAAGAATATTTTGCATAATAAAGAATTTGAAAGATCAAAATTGGAATTTGACGATATTTAAGGGACTAAAAGTGCTAATATGTATTTATTTGTTTGTTGGTTGGTTAGTTAAAAGTCTACATTCTTCTTCAATAGAAAAAAAGTCAGCTTCTCATAAGAAGAAGAGAGCGTGTCTTGTGCGTTAGGTTTTTGTTTATTTTCCCAATGATTTAAAAAAAAAATTAATGTCAATAGAACTTTTAGGAAGTTGTCATGGAAAAATTGGAGATTGTGACCAATTATTAGATTTTGGAGACACTATTCAATTATATATACATATATATATATATATATATATATATATATAATATCTGTGCCGAGTCGATTATCTTTTTAGAAATAATTTCTCATTTCATGCGAGATAGGGTTAAGATATGTATATATGGTATATGTCTTTTATACATTTTTACTTGTTAACTATATTATTTTGATATATCTAATAATACTTGTCTACTTTATGAAATCAAGAGATAATTTTATATGAGTTCTTAACTTACTCTTATTATTAATTATAGTCATTTATTTATTACACTTTTTATTTATTACGCTTTTCAAGTGTTGTATTTATTATATTCAGAGGATGATTAGTTAAACTATCTATCGTTTACTACTTCTTAATTTTCGTGTCAGGTTAATAAAAGACGAGTAAAAATAGATAGAGGGAGTATTTTATTTTTCGCATATCTTACTTGTGGGGTAAAAACAAACCTTAAGTATCTCCTTTAAGATTCATAAATGAACTATCAAAAGTGCGCGAATTTGCTTTCTTCTATCTGAATGATGAAAAATTTGCAAATCAGGCTTAGATAATTGACGTGTATTTTGATAAATAATTTATAATAATCTAAATAAAAAATCACAAATTTAATAATTTAATTATGAATATAAAAAATCAAAATATTTCATATATGTTTGTGACCATATATTATATTAAAAATAGGATCAAGTGAAATTATTTTTTAATAGCGGAGTGCTAATATTAAACTAAAAAAGTTTACAAAATGACAAAGTAGTTCATTTTCAATTAGTGCAAGGACAAATTTGTCACTTTTCTCTCTCTATATAGTTTTGTTTAATTTTCTTTTTGACCTGGTTAAATTATATTATTGTATTTTCTTATGTTAAAAAAAAAAATATAGGTCAAGAACTCTTCTCTCTGTAGTTTTATTTATATTTAATTTTATTTGACATGGTTAAATTATATTAAAATAATATTAATTTCACGTAGCTACAAATCAATATAAACAAAAACTACATAACAAATAATTGAAGGAGACAGAGAAAACACAATTTAATATACAATAAATTATGAACAAGCTAAATATATAAATCTATTAAATGTAAGATGAAAATTTTATTGATATTGGATGTGCTATTAATCCTATTTACTGATATTATATTCCATCTATTCCAAATTATCTTTGTTTCTCGTATAGTTTTTGAATATATCTAAATTTAATTTTAAATATTTAGTTGATTTAATTTAATTTAATTATAAAATTAATCAAATCAGCTCTCAAAAGAAAAAAAACAGTTTACATAAATTCGTTTAGCACATTCAGTATATTTTCATGAGCTGAGTTTGAGAAAGATCGATGAAGCGTACAATAACTTTACTTCATTTATTTTTACTTATTCAAAAATTTTAAATTATTTTTAATATATCAAAAAATATTTTATTTGTAATATTAATTATTTATTCTTCACATCTTTTTTCAAAGTATAAAACTAATATTAATTAATATGAATATTATAATATAAAATTTATATCAATTATTATATTAAAAAAATTATGCAAAATCTAAAATTGACAAGTAATTCAAATATGGAATATTAGAAACCTTCAAGAGGACGCAAAGGGAGTCTTAAAAAAGACCTCTTCAAAGTTATTTTATATTATAAAGACCTCTTCAAAGTTATTTTATATTATTTTTTATTGATCTCAAAGATAAAGATAAAAGAGAAGTTCAAGAGTAACGATAAAATCATATTCTAACGATAACATTTTGTTGAACTTTTATAAATATGTGATACTTTATGTACAAAATTATTTTGGGGCATATCATGATTTTTATTTTGTAAATTCAAATTGTGGGATCAACTATTAATATCTATCAAGATATACAGTTATAATCTACTTTTTAAATTATAATTTTTTTTCTTAAAGTTCTGTATGAGTTTAAGGGCTGCTCGCCCTACCGAAGTATCAAAGACTTTCGAGGCTTACACCTCCCTATTACAAGACCTAAAAAAATTCAGTAGCGCCCTTAGAATCTAAGCCTTTTGAAGCGCCAGTAGTTGTAGTTGTGGCCACACCAACCCTTTCGTTCTTATCGCTCCGGATTCCGATCTATATGACCTCCGGGTGGTACAAAGTAAACCTCTTCCGTAGAAACAGGTAGTAACCTAACCTTTAAGAATTTGTTCAAGGGAGGACCCTCTGATCTATCAATGGAAAGATCTCCATGTGTGGCGTGATAAGGAATCCTAGAAAAGATCGATTGAGACTCCCTCCACGGTCCCACGAAGATCTCTACGTACTTGTCCAGGACAAGTGAGATCTTCGGTCTGCGTGCCTGGGAGCAGCTCAAACAAAGAAGAGTCTGGTCCGGTCTGAATTTAGGCACGGCCCGCCCGTCTGCTGCTAGGTCCGGAAATGGCGCCGGGTTCGATCTATAGTCATTAGGGCTTCCTAAAACGATTTATTAAATTCATCGAGTTGTTCCAAAGGATCAAAACGGCCAGTTATTAATGGAATTCCTTGTCGGCTCTCTGTAAAATACTCGTTTGGCCGTGGGCTTCCAAACACATCGTAAGCTAAACCGGTTACGGCTCGTGAGCAACGACGATAGATTCCATTTATCCTCCGTTTATCCTTAAGTTCGCTACCTATAACTTGGGTTTTCAACTTTCAAGCAGTCAATCAAGCAGCACTAGCCGCTATTCTATAGATGGCATAGAGCTCTTACACAGCGCCTAATAGGAAGAAAACCCCTGTATTTTCTACATTCAATTATCGTTTTGTGATCTATGACAGATTTGAATCGTCAACCATGAATATTTATATCATGATAAGTTATTTATGCTGCATTCTTCAAGTTATGATCCTTTTTTTAATCAATTAATATAAATACGAAGCGCTTTATACATCGACCCTCTTTTTAATTTTAAAAATAATAAGGTTCGTTTGGGATTTGTTGCAACTTCTATTTGTTTCATGCAAAGTTAGTAACTTTGTTGTTCAACTCCTTTTCTTTTATCTTATCCATTGCATCCCTTTTTCCCCTTTATTAATTTTTCTTTTGAAAAAACATTTAGCATATGGTCTTAGTTTTTTTTCCCCCCCAAGAATCAATTATTATATTGTTTTACTCCCTTCATTTCATTTTACGTGTCTTTTAAGATTTTAACATGTTCATTAAAAAAATAAACATCAAGTATAAAGTTTAATTTACAAATCTATTCTTAGTGAACTGTTCTTTTATAAAATAATACTTACTCCGTCTCATTTTATGTGGCACCATTTGACTTGACATGATGTTTAAGAAAGAAAGCAGAGTTTATGAAACTTGTGGTCTAAAATCATCCGTGTGGTTGAAAATCATTTCATTAAGGATAAAAGAGTAATTTTAAAGTTAAACTGTTTCTAATTCTTGTAAGATGATATCGTTTTTAGGACGGACCAAAAAAGAAAGGATGAGACGAAAAAAGTAATTATTTTAATATATTTTTTTGAGTCCAAGAGACACTTAAAATGAGATGGAATCAAGGAAGTTTATGTTTCTTTTCGCAATTAATAATAATAATAATTAAAATAAGAATGATTTTTTGAGAATTATTATACCTTTTGATTTCACAATAACTACAATATAATTATTATAGTTTCTAAATAAAATGGAATTTGGTTGATGCAACTACTATATGTCATAATTTAATAAAATATGATAGCTACTAATGAGAGTTGTTATGGATTATAATTAAAATAATTGTAAGCAAAAAGCTTAAAGTAGAATTTACAACTCTATTATAATTATGGTTTGCTTAAACTTTAATCCAAAAAAGATGTTTCAATAATTTTTTTTTCTTGACTTGATAGCTTCTTAATATTTGATTGCAATTTAGTTACACTTTTAGAAATAGTGTTGTTTGGTAAACCAAATTACATTCTCAATAAAACAATAGTTTTGTTAGATCTATGAAACTTAATTATTTCATTATCATGACCTTAACAACTAAAGTTCTTATCATGATTGTCAAAAATATTTTTTTTACGATACGATATTTAACTGATCTATATTCGATTTATGTGATTTCAGCATAGATTATATATGTCTTGCTTATTTTATCATGTATTGAATAATTGTGTTACATAAGTTTAACTAATGAAGAGAAAGTTACTGTTATCATATACTTGTTGTTTTATTAACACTATTACGTATTTTGTAACTCTATTCATCAAAATTTGGACAATTAAGAAAATTACTATAAAGTTCTTTGTCTATTCTGAAATTCATTGTTTTTTTCTAATTGTTAAATTAAATAATTCTCTTAATTTTCATTATTTTACTAAAATTTTGGGAATTTAAATAGCAAGTAACAAATATATTTGGTGGGGTTTTGATGACTCTCTAAAGGTTGATTTTTAATTCATAGTGCTTGTCATTTTTCACATTGTTTTCCAAGTCCATTAGTGTTTCTAGTCAAGGTAAAATAAATAAATAAATGTTGACCTCAAGATGAGAAAGTTTTTTTATTTTTATTTTTTATTAAATATTTGATATTTATATTAAAATCTGATTAATTTAATTTCACATCGCATAAAGCTTCATATTAAATTCTTTTCTTCTTATTATACATATAATGATTATGATATCTTTGAAATTATAAATCATACTTGATAATTGAAGCATAAAGAAATCTCTTTTTTTTATTATTTATAATAAAAAAATATCTATCATTAATTCTAATTTTTCTCTTTTTATACTATATATAACGTATTGTATTCATTGGATAAACACAAATCTTTTCATCCAAATCTTAAGATAAGAATCATATAATTAAAGAGTCAAAATTTTCATCCTTAAATCACTAATTAAGATATGATTAATTATTAATAAAATATATGAGTTGTTTTGGCCAACCTTTTTCAAGTTGGAGTAGGGTCAAGTTACATGAAATATTCATTTGGAACTAAACTAATTTAAATTCAAGTCGGATAACAATGATATTTGTGCTTAAATTCAAAATAAAATAAAATAACGAAGTTTTTTTTTTTAAAAAAATGGAAAGCCCATAAAAAGATGTGACATGGGGCTTCTTCTTCATTGATTAGAGATTTTGAATATAAAGGAATCTTTGATAGAAAATATTTTTAATCCTAAGAAGATCATTGCTTACTCCTCAGTAGCTCATATGAATCTGGTGACTATTGGTTTGTTTAGTCAGGCGGCGGTCGTTAGGTCATCTATTTTGAGTTATGGACACACAAGGCTGAACGAAATTATGTATGATATGAATTTAAATTAATTGAACTCTAATATAAATATTGAATAATAAAATTTATTTTTTAAAGAAGATAGAAAGATAAGAAGGACTTCCAAGTTTGACTTGGTCAATGACAATTTACAATTTGGCAAATAGGAGTTACAAATTAAAGGTCAAAGCAACTGAAAATAATATATAAAACAAATTATTTTTAATTTCACTATCAGTGAAAACAAACTTTTATATAATTAGTGAAGTTTTAACATGTCATCGAAGATTACATATCTTATTATTCATTCTAAATCATATAAAAGAATAGTATTTCTTGTATAGTTATTATTCTAAGATAATAACTACGGGAGTGATATCAATTAAATATCAAGTACGATTTCATAAATAGGATTTACAGAGTGTAGCGTGTATATAGATTTTATCTCTCGTCATAAGTGAGATACAGAAATTATTTTCGAAAGTCTCTTTGCTCATTATCACGACAAGAACTATTTTCATTTAAAACTTATTAACAAATTTATCATCAAAAACTCCAAGAAATATAAATTCATATATATTTTCTCAATTCCTTTTTAGTTGTCAATTTGGCGCTTTTTAAAAGTTAACTAATTTTCAAAACTAAATTAAATTACATTAATTGAAATAAAAATTTAGATATTTTAAAATTATACGAAAAGAACTATAAACTACAATGTTTTTCATATCAAAAAATACTTTTTAAAAATATTAATCAAAATTTACATTGTCTAAATTTAAAAAAACATGACAATTAAAATTTACGGACGGAAGTATATAGTTGAATTTTTTATGTTGACTAGCTAGCATTAAAGTGATGAAAAGACATAGAAATATTGTGGTGGACCTAACTGTCATTTTACGTGCAATTTGGTCCTTGGACTTTTTAATTTAAATGTTCTAAAAAATAAAAAAAATTCCCTTCATTTAAAATGCAAGGAAAATGACTTAACTTTTTGTATTAAAGTTCGATTAAATCTAAATTTGCACGTGAAGGATTTGTTTTCAGAAAATGAACTCAAAACCGTTGTTGATATTAGCTAGTCATGACTTTATTGAGCATTTTTTATTTATTTATCAACTTTTTCATCGATCTACGTAAAATTTGATATTAAATTTATTGAGTTTTTTTCTTATTGATCAAAAGAAGAATCTACTTCAACCGATATGCCCTTAGGCACGGCCATACATAACATAGAAATCACACTTGGAAAGG
>JAPFFP010000098.1:636880-656566 GCA_026153255.1 Solanum medicagineum
TGCAGACAGTTTAAAGAGCCATTTTGCTTTATTCCATCATACTCCAAAGCCAAAAAATAGTCAATCTTTGGCTCCATTCGTATTACACTTATATCACTCAGACTCAGGGACAATCCACTTAAGTATTTTATAACTCAATTTATGCCTATAAGCTTGCATCTGATCATATATCTGGTCCTAGTTCCCTATGTTCTTCTGCATTGCCAGAAAACAACAAATGGCAATAGCTTGAATAGTTTTGAGACAGTTATTTAAAATTCTCTCAAAGATAACTTCCTTGTCATGCCTTATTGAATTCTTCCTCTTCCACATTTCTCATATAATGATAGTTGGAATAGTATATAGAACTCTTCTCCCTCTCGAAGTATCAACATGTTTCCACTATCTTTGCATTGTATGGGCCAGCACTACTCCTTGTAGATTGAAGCCTGCACATAAAACAAAATGCTTCTATAGCTTTTGAGCTATAGGAGTTGTTAGAAAAAGATGATTTATTGTTTCTTCCACTCCTCTGTCACAACAGACACACTTTGACACTACTACGATCCCCATCTTCTTTAAAACATCATCAGTAGGTAATCACAGGAAAATGATATCTTATATGGTAACCACCTAAGCCTCATATAATTGTACCATTCCACCTTATTTCTTCTAGCTCTGATAATCTGGTGGGCTGATTTGACTGAAAACATCCCATCAAGGGAACCCATCCATCAAGTCTTATCATTAGGTTCATCTACCATTGGCTGGACATCAACAAAAATATAATCAGTCATATCATGTGTCACCGTGGCTTCCTATTCTGCTTGCATCCATCTATTATCTGTAATCAGTGATCCTACCTCAATTTCTTCTTCTCTGGTCACTTTCCCTTTAGTGTAATATAGTCCCCCCACTTGGTCCAGTTATCATACCAAAAACTGAAAATTTCAGCCCTAATTTGCCATCAAATATAGGGTTCAACATTATCTCTCACTGTATCATGCTCTTCCAAATATGTGATACTCCATTGCCTGGGACCAATAAAGGATGAAACCTCTTACAATATTTATTTCCCATATAAGAGGCCCACAAGGCACCAATTCCTGTTCTGAAGTTCCACCACAGCTTCATCATTAAGGCCTTGTTGATGTCAAATAAGGATCTGATTCTCAAACCCCCTTCTTCTATAGGATAGCACATTGTATCCCAAGATGCGCAATGTTTCCTCCTTTCTACACTATTATTACCCCAGAAAAACTTGGCAAAGATTTGGTGAATCTTCTTAATCACTGCCTTTGTTGGGCTCATAGGAGACAGTAGGTATATAGGCATATACTGTATCTGCGCGTGAACATCAACACTTCAAAAGGTTTCATTGGAACAAATCCAAACTCAACCTCTTTCAAGGCAAATATTGGTGAGTTTATTTGTAAACTTTGTTGCAAAATCGTCAATTTGATCTTGTAATACGGTTGTTGTTATAAAGGCCATGCCTTTTAGATCTTCTTTCTTTGGTCAAGGAGGTAAAACAACAACAACAACAACAATATACCCAGTGGAAGGCCAAGAAGGTAATGTTTCAGTTTATTATGAAATTTGATTTTCTTGATTTGCTTTGTATGGGATCTAATCTTGATAAATTTCTGACCTTTCTGTTTTATTCTTTACTGTGACTTTCTTAATCTTTTGTGTTAATTGTTTTTGTGAGGCCCTTTTGAGTTTTTAAGTCTTTGCTTACTGTGCCTTGTCTTGATTTGCACATGCATGTATTTATACCTGACTATTTGATTGTTGTAAGCCTTTAATGTGAAAATTGATTAAGTAGTGCTGTTAAAATGAAGGTAGATCAGTAAATCTGAAGTGATGGAGCTTCTGCTAGAAATATTTAGTCTCATATTGATATTTTAGTCCTCTGCTATGTACTGATTTTAAATCTTTATTTTCTTTTCAAGTTAGAGTTTTTCTCTCCGATTTTAGTCTCTTCAATTACCTTGGTTCATCTTGGGTATATACTCTTATTGTTCTAAATTTTGAAGTTTCTACAGATCTGAAATTTGGAAAAGGTAAAATTTATGTCATTACATTCATGTAAATGATTATCGTAAATTCATTGTGGATATACTATCATTGGTACAAAGAGCTAAAAAAAAGAAAAAGTTAGGCGACTAAAATAGTTAACATTCAGGATTGTACATTCTTTTAGTCCTAATATAATTGATTTTATATTGCTTTACAAGCATCTATATCAAAGAAAGTCATGATCCTCTTGCAACAAATATCAAGCTTTTATGTTGTCGTTTTGATATATAAGGAGAGTTTTTGGCTACTGCTGAACATGATAGGAACGTTTGACTTATTTATTTTCAACAAAATTTTAGTTAGTGAAATGGGAAACCACTTTTCTTTATGTCAACTTCTCTTGTTAATGAATTTATACTATGATTCATGTTTAGCTTATTATTTGGGAGTTGAGAAATAACAATCTCAATAGCATAAAAGAGCATACTCATGTTATTACAGATGACGGTTTTTGCGACATCTTCCTTTGATAAAATTGTTAAGATCTGGGATGCAACCAAGGTTCTACCTCGAAAACTTGCTAATAATCTCAAAATATTTTATTTTGATTTAACTATGATCTTGAACATATGTCAATTCCAGCCAAGCAAGACTTACTGGAACCTTGCTGGACATAATGGACAAGTGATGTTCCTAGATCATCATCCAACAAAGGTGGATCTTTTTAGTTCTTGCGATCACAATAATGCAATTAGACTGTGCAATGTCAATACGCGTGATTGCAAACTCATTCTTCAGGTTGGTGTCTTTATTTCCTTCCCTTTTCTATATATATTTTTTTACATGTTTATAAAGATGTATCTCTATTTGACATGATGAGACTTCATAAATTTAATAGTGACCTGCTTTTGTTGTTTCTATTTTAAAATTAACAGTTAATCATTGTGTAAATATATATGCAAAAAGATATTTTAACAAATAAAGTGGTTTGGTAATGTTACTATATTACATTCTAAATAGAGTGGTTTGTAGAGAATTCATGATTATTCATTTACAAAATTTTTATTGATTTGCTCTTGACGCAGATGCAGGGAGAAAATAGACAAGTTAGATTTCAATCTCAACTTGAAAAGCTTTTGACAAGTTCTATTGAAAATATCATAAATATTTGTGATATCAACACTGGTAACATTCAAAAACAGTTACAAGTAAGATGCTTATTCTTGATTATCAAGTAAAATTATGTTAAATTTCTTACGTTTTACATTCCTATATTGTATTAATGAGATTTTCTGTTCTTCGATTTATAGGGACACGTCAAAAATGTTTGTTCAATCTGTTGGGATATAACTGGAAATTACCTAGTATCTGTGAGTGAAGATAGGGCACGACTATGGGCTATCAGTGAAGGAATTTGAATATTTGAATTGCTCTCTGGTGAGAATAAGTTTCAATCATGCACTTTTCACCCTTGGCACTATCAAGCGTTGGTTATTCAGTCATTGATGTAACCAATGGGTTTTTACCAGCACTTGATAGTGCCCAAGGTGAAAAGTGCATGATTGAAACTTATTCTCACCAAAGAGCAATTCATATATACAAATTCCTTCACTAATAGCCCATAGTCGTGCCTTGTTTTCACTCACCGATTCTAGTTATATCCCAACAGATTGAACAAACATTTTTGACATGTCCCTATAAATCGAAAAACAGAAAATCTCATTGATACAATATAGTAATACAAAACGTAAGAAATTTAAACCAATTTTAATCGATACAAGAATAAGCATCTTACTTGTAACTGTTTTTGAATGTTACCAGTCTCAATATCACAAATATTTATGATATTTTCAGTAGAACTTGCCAAAAGCTTCTCAAGTTGAGATTGAAATCTAACTTGTTTATTTCCTCGCATTTGTATCAAAAGCGAATCAATAAAATTTTTATAAATGAATAATCGTGAATTCTCTACAAACCACTCTATTTAGAATATTATACAATAACATTGCCAAACCATTTTATTTCCTAAAATTTTTTTTGGCAGGTATATTCACACAATGATCAACTATTAATCTTGAAACAGAAACAACAAAAATAGGTCACTATTAAATTAATGAAGTCTCTTCATGTCATATAGAGAGACATCTTTATTAACATGTAAAAAATAAAAAAAGGAAGGAAATAAAGACACCAACCTGAAGAATGAGTTTGCAATCACGCGTATTGACATTCCATAGTCTAATTGCATTATTATGATTGCAAGAACTAAGAAGATCCACCTTTGTTGGATGATAATCTACCGACATCACTTGTCCATCGTGTCCAGCAAAGTTTCAGTAAGTCTTGCTTGGATGGAATTGACGTATGTCTAAAATCATGGTTAAATCAAAACAAAATATTTCAAGATTATTAGCAAGTTTTCGAGGTAGCATCTTGGTTGCATCATAGATCTTCACAGTTTTATCAAAGGAAGATGCCGCAGAAATTGTTGAGTTTGGTTTAACATTTATAATAACATAAGTATGACCTTCTATGCTGTTGAGATTGTTATTTCCCAACTCCCAAATAAGAACCTAAACATAAATCATACTATAAATTCATTAACAAGAGAAATTAACATAAAGAAAAGTGGTTTTCCATTTCACCAACTAAAATTTTGTTGAAAATAAATAAGTCAAACCTTCTTATCATGTCTAGCAGTATACAAAAACTCTCCTTGTATATCAAAATAGCAACATAAGAGCTTAATATTTGTTACAAGATCACGACTTATTTTGATATAGATGCCCGTAAAGCAATATAAAATCAATTATATTAGGACTAAAGGAATGTACAATCCGGAAGGATTAACTATTTTAGTCACCTATCCTTTTCTTTAGCTCTTTGTATCAATGATAGTATATCCACAATGAATTTACGATAATCATTTACATGGATGTAATGACATAAATATTACCTTTTTCAGATTTCAGATATGTAAAAACTCCAAAATTTAGAACAATAAGAGTATACATCCAAGATGAACTAAGATAATTGAAAAGACTAAAAAATAGAGAGAAAAACTCTAACTTGAAAATAAAATAAACGTTTAAAATTAGTATATAGTAGAGGACCACAATATCAATATGAGACCAAATATTTTCAGCAGAAGCTCCATCACTTCAGATTTACTAATCTACCTTAATTTGACAGCACTATCTAATCAATTTTCACATTAAAAGCTTACCGTAATCAAATAGTCAAGCATAAATACATCCATGTGCAAATCAAGACAAGGCACAATAAGCAAAAGCTTAAAAAATCAAGAGGGTCTCACAAAAATAAGAAACACAAAAGATTAAGAAAACCTCAGTAAAGAATTAAACAGAAAGGTCAGAAATTATCAAGATTAAATCTCATACAAAGCAAATCAAGAAAACCCAATTTCATAATAAACTGAAACATTACCTCCTTGAAGAGATGGTTGATTAAATAAACGAATTCCACAAAATTGACAAAAAAAAGATCCAAAAAAGCACCCCAAATATGTATATTCTATCAAGAGCTATATAAGATATAACCACTAAATTGTTTTTACAACAATAGAAATCAAATAGGACTTTATAAATCCAACCTCGCACGATGAATCTGCAAATGAATAAAATAGATTAAATATTTTATGTCATCTTACCATAAAAAAGTTATTATCACTCCTCTTTAGAGATCAGGGTAGAAGTATCGTTGATGTAAAGATGTGCTTATGAAGACGAAAAAAAATACTAATTTACTCCAAAATTGATTCACAATTCACAAATTTAAATATTTGTTAAACTTTATAGTACAATTTAAGTAGCTTTCTATACCATTGCATAATATCGTGTTCATCCAATCCAATTCTTTTTAATATGAAGTTCCTATGTTTTATGTCTGCATCTGGTATTGCAATTTTCTCCTTTCTCCTTAAGTAATTGCGAAGGCCTGCACATGACACATCAAAAATAAAGTGGAGGAAACACTAAATTTCACTAAACAATCATTTTTTTACAAAAATTAAATATAAACCGATAAATAGAAAAGACGGACAGTAGAAGGAGCAAAAGAATCAGAAGCAACAACATCCAATTAAATAAATTCAATGCATGCAACATTACGACATCACAAAGTACAAAAAGATCTGAAAAAATAAATCTGTTGAATAAAAAATTGACAAAAGAAGACCTAAAATCAAAAGAATAAACCATTAGAGATACTGATGATCGTACAAGTGAAAGAGGTAGATACAAAGAATGACTAAAGTTTTATCGGACATTCGAGACCTTCCATAAGATGAACAGAATTCAATGCGCTTGATTTGCTTAAAAGAATACACATATTAAAAGATGAGCCCAATATAATTTTACCATTCACAAAACTTTTGGTACAATTAATAATAGTAGCGTTCGTCCAACCTTATTGGCTTATAAAATAGTGTAATATATATACATATATATTATTGTTAAGAAATGCAAATAGCAAACACCTTAAACAGGCATCTCTCCATCAACATGCCTACTTGGGTTGTCTACTTCTTCGCCGCTATTATATGATCCACAAAAATAATTTGTGTATTCATTAATCTAATATTTTCAAAGCAGTTTGACTATATTTTTTTAGCTGTTTTAATTATGATTTTACAATATTAGTCCTAATAAATTATTTTTTGAGTTTCTTAATTTAATATTTCCAAAACAACTTGATGATATTTCTTCAGTTGCTTCTAAGTCTAATAATTAATAACTTAAATTTTTTTAAATGCATATAAAAAATCTATTTATATCACAAAATGTGGGACTAAAAAATATTTGTTCGGCCCGTCCAAGCACAGGACTCATGACTAGTGTGTCTATATATATATTCATATTTTTAACCCTTAAAAATTAAGAAAAAAATGAAAATGTAGTAGAGATTGAGTGGGTATGGGTTCCTTGGGGGGTGGGGTGCCTTGGAGTGGGGGTGGGGAGCTGTCATTTTTACCAACTTTTGTCTCGTCTGTAAATTTACTACATTTTCAGTTCTTCACTTTTGAGGTTTTTTTTTTTCCTTTTATGTCTATATTGACTTCATCTTTCTTCCATTCTTAATCCCACCACCCCACAAGAACACCCCAACTATTTTCTTCTTCTTCATGTCAGTTTTCAAGAATTAATTTCTCAAGACTTCTCACTGTAAGTCCTTTTTCTCTGATCTATACTCATATGTTATTCTAATTATAGTACTACTTTTGTTCATTATGCTACAATCTATTTGTTTCTTGGACTAATTTGATCTGAAAGTGGTCAAACAAAGGTTAAAAATGCAATCTTGATGGATTTAATCTCAAAGGGTTTGACTAAAAATTCAATCTTGATGCTTTACATCGGTTTTGTAATTTAGGTGTAGAGATGAAAATGATTTTGTTTTCTTGATTTTGGAACGATGGGGTTGTGGAAATATGGACTTTCATCTGGAATTAGTCAACATGATCAGTATGCTGAAATTATTTTGATTTTTTGTAGGTTGTAGTATAAAGGTAGTGAGATTTAGATTTTGTCCAAATTTGGGTCATTTTATTGAAAATGATTAGAGAAGGAAGAGGAGAAGGGGTGTGTGTGTGTGTGTGACCAGGCTTGACTGATGTAGTACCCAATTGTAGGAAATTGAAGCGATTTAGTTATCGGGTAGTCGAGCTGATATGCCTCCTACCTTTGAGTTAGTGGTAAGGTCTGCGTGGATTTTACCCTCCCCAGACCCCACTTGTGGGATTCCACTGGGTATGTTGTTGTTGTTGTAGTATTCGAGCTAGTATCCGGAGATTTTGCATCTTGAAGTTGCTATTAATATTTCTAGAATGCAGACCTTTTTCTATTGCTTGAAGTTTGTACACTTCTCACGATAGCTACGTTGGTTTAACTTTCAAGAGTCTAACTTCAACCAGCTTTACTGCACTGAAGTAGTAGCTTAGTGGTTTGAGGTCAAGGTGAGCCAAAAAGTTTAAGGGACCCCTTTCAAAATATTTTAATTATCGACTGTGGTTTCATATTGGGACCCCTTTCTTTACTCGGAGCTCGAACAAAAAATAGATCTTGCCATCAGCTCGACTAAGGACTCTGGATCAAAAAAGTAAACTGAACTTTACTTAAGACGAAGGAAGCGAGTGTTTTGTTCATTATGCTACAATCTATTCGGTTCTTGGACTAATTTATATGTTTACATGCAAATTTCACTTCTGTCCAATCTTGACGGATTAAATCAAAAGGGTTTGACTTAAACAATCTTGATGTGTTACATAGAAAGGGGATGTGTGTAGACATGAGAAGGATGTTGTCTTATTGATGTTAGAGTCATCGGATTGGAACTCGTCCCAGAAATAAAGTTACCTTCTTTTTCTTTTGCTTAAAGTTTGTACACTTTTTCACGATAGTTATGTTGGTTTAATTTCCAAGAGTCTTAACTAAAAGTGGATTTACTGCACTGTGAAGTAGTAACTTAATGGGTCTGAGGTCAAGGTGAGCCAAAAAGTTTAAGGTACAAATAATGCTTCATTTGAGACTTGTGCTTCAGCTTCAGCTTCAGTAGACTAAGCTCTGAAGTTGTTATGTGTTGTGCGATGAAATGGCTTCATAAGAAAACTAAACCAGAGAAATATAATTACCCTGTTGTGACAGTGGATAAAAAGCTGAAGAGGGAACTGAGAGACGAAGCCAATTGGTCTGGCACCAACTGAATTTTGACTGAAGCAGGAAAATGATACCATTGGTCCATTTCATCAATTTAATTACCGCATTGCTTCAAATGGTTATAAATGCATTTCTAGAAAACTTGACCTCTTGGCTTGATGCTGTTATTGACTGTTTAGAACTCCGGTTAACTGATTAACAGAATTGAAGCCAAGATTATTTCCTTGACTGCAGAAATTCTAGTCATATATGAACTTCTGTGAAAGTGGGGCTAAGATGTTTTAAACACGCGACTTTCTAAAGAATTTTTCATATGGTTCACATAACCAAGTCCTTTATCTGCATCAACCATCTTAACATACAAGATAAACAATTCAGAGTGATTCTGTAATCAGTGGGTGAGTCTCCCCAACTTTATATTGCAGATAAGAGGGGTTTAATAACAAGATTCCCTCTTTCCATCCCCTCTATTGATGTGATATGAGACTCAAGATATCACATTAACAATCAATACTAGATAGAAAATAGGGAGAAGAGGTAGAAATTAAGAGACGTAGAAGCTAGAAAAGATTTAACCAAATAAATGAAAGCAAAAGTTAAGTATTCAATCAAACGATTGTAATATAAGGGAGAAGAAAATTAACTAACCCATAGTTAGCACCCAAGGGTCTGGCCTATTGGCCAATGAAGTGTTTGTGAGCCATGAGGTCTCTGGTTTGAATCCCAATGGAGACAAAAATACTAGGTGATTCTTCCTATTTGTCCTAGCCTTGGTGGACATAGTTACTTGATGTTAGTGGGAGGTGGCAGGTATCCGTGAAATTAATCGACATACGCGAAAGTTGGACCGGACACAATGGTTGGTGGAGAAAAAAAAAACTAACCCCTAGTTTCTACTATTCATAATAATAGATAAACTATCCTAAGTTAGTTACAATAATATCCTGAGCTAAAAAAAAGGAAAACAAGGATATTGCTTTGCCTAGCCAATTAGCTATTTAAAAGGCAGCCACTTCTTGCTTCAATCTCCACTTTACTATGTTGTAGACCTTCCATGCTTCTTTCATTGATCTTGTAGAGTCTTCAAAGTAGTTCAAATCCAGTTGACGGTCTTCATATCCATGATGGATAATCCATATCCTATCATCTATCCATCCTTTCCCCCGAAAAACAAGGACAAACCGAAAGAGAAGTATAGATTTGCTAGGTGGAATAAGTACA
The DNA here is from genome assembly GCA_026153255.1 of Solanum medicagineum. Classification (NCBI taxonomy): domain Eukaryota; kingdom Viridiplantae; phylum Streptophyta; class Magnoliopsida; order Solanales; family Solanaceae; genus Solanum; species Solanum medicagineum. The sequence goes on from JAPFFP010000098.1 coordinate 646,777, forward strand.
AATACAAGCAAATTGTTCATGTTGGAAAAAAGTTTGTCCAAAATACTTTCTTCATTATTCTGAACTTGTCCTAATTTTTGTTGTTCTCATTTTTCTTTTGCAAAAGAAAATAGACATGGTCCTTCAATTAGCTTGTTATGTTCTTTTTCCAAAATTTTCATGTGGGAAACAAATTTCGTGTGTTTTCATCTCCTGTTGGTTTTGTTGGACTGAATAAAATATAAGATGCAAGGCACCCTCAGCCGTTGTTTTCATTTTTTGGACTTTTTGTGGCATAAAGTGGTTGATGGTCACAATGTTTTGTATACTTATCCAATGATTCTAATTATGTAATTATTGTTACCCTACAGAGGGACTAGAATTAGAAAGTCATATTCCATTATTCACAGAATCAGGGTCCGTGTCACATTATCAATGTGATTAAGAGTCCCCTAATCAATGGTATTAGAAATCACTGCAAAGAAGGTTATAATGTATAGTAAATAAACAAACACCAAGGGACATTGCTCCACATATTTTCCCCTCTATATGTTATTCTCTACTCTATGATTAACTTGAATTGTTATGGTCCGCTGCAGTGACTGTATATGTGTTTGCAAGTATAAGATGTTCGACTGTGGTTCCAAGTCCCAATATCTTGGGGGGCAGCGCGAGAAGTTTGTCAGGTGCAAGAATTTGTTCTCCTTTAAGGCTGTTAATTCGCTTTTCTTTCACTGGATTTTTCTTTTATCTCATCTTTTGAGTCTAAGGGTCCGTTTGGACATGCGATATGAAATCAAATTGATATGAAGTTGAAGTTTTGTTTGGACATGCGATTTGGATTTCTTTAGTTGTATGTTTCTCATAATCATAGAAACCCAAAAGTTGTCAAAACTACAAAAATTCTCCAATCCTTACATAATCTTACCAAATGAGCAAATTATAGTTTATAAGCAAGATATTGGGATATCCTAAGGCACCACATTGGTAAATCGCATATCTCCATCTCCTTTTTATAATAAATGTTTGTGATTACAAACTTTGAAATACACATAATTTTATAAAGATACACTAATCAACAATATTACTAACTAATTATTCTTTAATATAAGAGAGAAGTACTGAAAATACCCATAAATTTGCGCAAATATTAGTTTTGTCCCAAACTATTGACAACCTTAAAAACACTCTACTTGACTAACTAAACTTAAATACACGTCCTATTTGCCTTATGATATAGCAAGTGGTCTGAAACTCTTGCAAGAGCACAGGGATCTTAATAAAAAGCCGAGAGAACTATTTAAAACACCCCTAACATAGCAAGAATTTAGGAGCTTATATCATTCATGTTGCAAGATCGGAGGTGTATTTAAGTTCATTTAGTCAAATAGAAGGGTGTTCGTAAGACTGTCAATAGTTTGAGAACGAAACTAATAATTCATGCCAAGTTTAGGGGTGTTTTTAATATTGTTCTCAAGTTTGACCAGGCACTACACTATTTAAAATATATTATTCCTTATTAAATACAATGTCTCACGTTAATTTGGTATGAATGCTTCAAAAGATCAAGGGTGATCGGATGGATTGGTTCTGCCGATGCTTTGATGGCTGTGCGACATGAAACAACCGGTGAACTGCCAAGGGAATGGGTGGGTTTTCATGTGCTAGCGATTAAAAAAGCTGTGGGACGTATATGGTTTGGTTTACGTAGTATCTTTATTGGCTTACATGATTATTGTAGGCCTTTTACTAATATATTTTATTGAAGGATTCTCAGGCCTAGTAGTTAAAGACAATGAAGCAGATATGATATCTTTTCAGTATAGTAATTTAATTCTGATAAATGAGGAGACTTAACATTAACAGTATGATTATTACAGTTTTTTTCACTGTTGATTTTTCTTCCCTGATTATCTTAGCTTCTTTTTGGCATCTAATATTGCTTCTTTGCATTTTGGTCTAGGTTGGATGACTTGGATTCCAGACTATCCTCTCCTTCCGCATCACTAACAACAAATACATGTGGTTTCAACATTGAAGGTTTTAAACGTTCTAGCCATGCGACTAGCAGTCCAACAAGGTCTTTTAAGAGAGGAGTCAAAAAAGGATCTGAAGGACTTAAATCAATTGGTCGATCACTGGGATTTGGTGTCTCTCGGGCTGTATTTCCTGAAGATCTGAAAGTTTCAGAGAAGAAGATTTTTGACCCTCAGGATAAATTCCTTCTTTTATGTAACAAACTGTTTGTTGTATCATGTATTCTAGCTGTGTCTCTGGATCCACTCTTTTTCTACCTTCCAGTTTTTGATAACAACTCAAATTGCCTTCAGATTGATAGGAAGCTAGCTGTCATAGCCACTACCCTACGTACAGTGATTGATGCTTTCTATCTTATTCACATGGCTCTTCAGTTCCGCACGGCTTTTATTGCACCATCATCTCGAGTTTTTGGACGGGGTGAACTTGTGATTGATCCTGCACAGATAGCTAAAAGATACTTGAGATTCTATTTTATCATCGATTTTCTTGCTGTGCTTCCCTTGCCGCAGGTTAAAAGAAATATTTATATTTCCTTGACATTTCTCCTTATGGAAATTTTATTTGCTTTAGTAATCTACCATGCCTCTGATGGTCACAGATTGAAAATAGATACTGAACTGTTGTATCCTTTTTAATGTCATAAACCCTCTTTAAAAGGTTCTTGCTGCTATGTTAAGTTCTAAAAAAAAAGGGTCTTGCTGATCTTTTGTGTTTCTTGATTCTGCATGTGTTAGGGCAGTCATGGAATGTTTTATGTCGGTTTATTAGAGCCTTGGATCGACTTTTAGTCTTATGCTTAAACTCTTTTGTTTTTTTGAATCAGAGAACAGAACTGCTTATCCCTAGGTGAATTTATGTATTCTAGCTCACTTCTCTTTTTATGCATCTATGCAGATTGTGGTTTGGAGATTCCTGCGGAGCTCAACAGGTTCTGATGTCTTTGCTACAAAGCAAGCTTTGCTTTACATCATCTTGCTTCAGTACATCCCAAGATTTGTCAGAGTTATACCCTTAACTTCAGAATTGAAAAGAACAACTGGTGTCTTTGCTGAAACCGCATGGGCTGGTGCTGCATCGTATTTGCTATTGTACATGCTTGCTAGTCATGTAAGCTACTCATCAAATTGTTGAAATGTAGGATATCATGGCTCACAAACATCTCATTGACTCTTATCATAGTTTTGTGTGTTTTATCTATTTGTCAGTTTTTATGTCATTTGTTTTTCTTTTCCTCTTGTCTATGCAAAGGAAGTGGGGCTAGCTAAGTATAGATTTGGGGAGGGAGGGTTAAAAGTCCTAGAATGCTTTCATTTTCTTATTGTAGAAGATTGGAGAAAAGGCAGAGTCCCCTGTGTTGTCCAATTACTGGTGACATTGATAAATGGTTCACGTATAATATATATTATCTGCATTGTTCCCTGAGTTGGAATTTGGGATGGTTCACTTATGCTTATTCTTAGTTGAAAGTTTAGAATGTGTAATAGTCATGTCCTAATGGCTTCTTTAGATCTCTGAGTCTAATGAATGCACATTTATCAGTTGCATGAATCATGTGAATATCGTTAATTTATCTTTTCTTATTCGGTGGCTCTCACTCCATGAGGCAGTGGTAAGGTCTGCCGTTTGCGTATACTCTGCCCACTTTGTGGGATTTCAGCGTGTGTGTTAGTGGTGGTGGTGATCCGCATAGCTTATCTTATTACTCTTGAAAGATGACGAAGGCTAGACGTGCAGGTCCAAACGTATAATCATGTCTTCTTTCTGCTTTATTAGGCATGTTTTACATTTCCATTTTGTATGTATTCTTTGCAGATAGTTGGGTCATTTTGGTACTTGCTATCTGTGGAACGCTATGATACATGCTGGCAGCAAGCTTGTAAACACAATTCAACATGCAATACTGATTTCTTGTACTGTGGGAATCAGTACATGACGGGTTATAATAATTGGAGCAGCATAAGTGACTCAGTTTTAAATGAAGCTTGCCCTGCCGGAAGCGACAACTCACCATTTGATTTTGGGATTTTTGATCAGGCTTTATCGTCTGGCATCATTTACTCCATGAAATTTGTGTCTAAATATTGTTATTGTCTATGGTGGGGGCTGCAGAACTTGAGGTGAGTTTACTGTAACGCTCAGCTGATTTTGTGGTTGTCTTGATTGCTACGTTGTTTCAGTTCTTAATTTCCTTGGTTAATACTTCCATCTTTGGTTGAAATTTGGAATTATAAATTCACTAGTGAGAATGGCTGGTATGTGAAGTTTGATTCATCTTCCCTGACCTACACTGCATTTGTCGGACTTACTGGCTTTAATGTTTATCATCTGTGTTAGAATGTCTCGTATTGCTTGAGTAAATGAGTTGTTGTCTCCTCATTTGATCTTCGGAAATTTTTCAACTCAGGAGCAAACTCTAAGGATTGTGTTAGGTCCAAGTTCTATCTTCTTAATATGGCCGTCAGACCTATCCGTATTATTATTGTTTTGTTCAAATGTTGGTCTTCTATGTTATATTATGTGAAATCTAGAATCAAGATGTCCAGCTCTTGGTGTGTGGAGGCAGGGGAGGGGGTTGATTAGGATGGCTCACATTGGTTAAGACGATGAGATGTCGTCTCCTCATATGGTCTTTGGAAATCTTTTCCTAATAAGCTAGCTTTTGGCTTGAGTTAGTCCTAAGGTTTATTTTTCTTAACAATCTGAAATAACAATGCGCAAATGACCTTCAGTCCACCTGCATCTCCTCTCCCCTGGCATCCCGGCTCTGCCAGCTCCCGTAGTTCAGTCCACCTGCATCTCCTCACCCTAGGCATCGTTGTTCTGCCAGCTCCCAGAGTTGGGGATGTTGGATGGGGTTAGGCCATAGGGGGTGGAGATTTTTCACATTCTAGAATGGTATCAGAGTAGAGAAACCTCGACCGAAGGATATTGTATTAGGAAGTGTAAGTATCTGTTATTAGTTATAAAATGGGAGAAGAGAATTGCGTGAAGCAGAACTAGAACTAAATCAAAGAACTTGTTTTGTCTGTACTTCCCTAGCAGAATGTGCAGTTATACTTTAATATCAATACAAAGCCATGAATTTCTTCAAGAGAACTCCAGGATTCTCTCGTGAAGACTCAGTTCTTTAAAGAGTTTATCATGGGAATACTTCTGAGGTTGCTGATTAAGTAAAACAAACAGTAAGTCTACTTATTGAGCCCAAGGGAGCAGGGAGAATGAAAAGAAAGCGAAGTGGAGAACGTAAATCTTACTCTGGACTGCTGTCTTTTCTCCTTTTTTTAAAAAAATGGTAACAAGTATTGTGGACTGCATCTTTTGAAAACGATAGAAGAATATGTTGAAAGTGACCAATGGAAAAAAAGTAGGTCTAGTTATCAACCCTCAAGAGTCGGGAAGAAAAAGAAAAGTACATGTATGTCAGTGGACTGCAATGCTTGAAATTGCTTGATAGCCCTGCTGCTGAGATTGCATAATTAACTGCGCAAATACTTGTAGAATGTAGTATCCATTCCCAATGGAATTGAGGAGACTCTTTTGATATACATTACGCTGCATGATCTGTTAAATGCTGTATTATTTGGTTGACGATTGATTTCCGGTGAATTTGTATTAATGACTATCTCTTCTTTTCTTCTTTTCTGCCCATGCAGTACACTCGGACAGGGCCTTCAAACTAGTACATATCCCGGGGAGTCTATTTTCTCTATAGGATTGGCTATACTTGGGCTCATTCTCTTTGCATTATTGATTGGTAACATGCAGGTAATGATGGACCGAGAATGTAGTTCTCTTACTGAGAGTTTCATTTGCTCGTATAAGTTTATGCATTCAAAAAACGTTTATGCAGTAGTTATCGTCAATTTGATGGCGCTACCATCTGGAGATTGTGTAATTAATAGTTATTACTCCTTTTGTTTATCAAATTCTGAATTGTAAGAAAAGCTAAAAAGTGAGATGTAGAATCTCATGGTTATTGGTTGCAAGATATCTATGTTATGGCATTCACATTCTTCATGGTGAAGTGTTTTTGGTAATGACATTTATATTTCTGAGAAATTTGCGCTCACATTTTGGTGCTTTGCTGTCACAGACGTATCTACAATCTCTTACTATTCGACTCGAAGAGATGAGAGTTAAGAGGCGTGACTCAGAACAGTGGATGCATCATCGGTTACTACCACAAGATCTCCGTGAACGGGTTAGGCGCTATGATCAGTATAAATGGCAGGAAACACGTGGAGTGGATGAAGAGAATATAGTCCAGAGCTTACCCAAGGATCTTAGGAGGGATATCAAGCGTCATCTTTGTCTGGCTTTAGTGAAGCGGGTAACCAATCAACTTATATATTTTTGTGCTTCTGTTACATTTACACACATCTTATCCTCTTGTCTTTGAGGTGAGATTGAAGTACGATTTTGAAATCCCAACGGAGATAAAAACATTAGGTGATTTCTTCCTATCTGTGTAAGCCTTGGTGGGGAGAGTTATCTGGTAGCTGTTGTTGATGGGATGTAGTAGGTATCCCGTGGTATTAGTCGAAGTGCGCGTAAGTTGGTCCAGACACCACGGTTATCAAAAAAAGTTCCCTTCCGTTGTTTCATGGTTTCCTTTGTTCACAACTACATAATAATGAGATGATGGGAATTAGTTGAAAATGTTCACTCCACAACAGACTTCTTGTCGCTAACTGTTGTTGGAGTTGGATTCTATTTGGTTGCATTTTACAAATATACTATTTGTCATTGATTTCAGGTTCCTCTATTTGAGAATATGGATGAAAGGTTACTTGATGCTATTTGCGAGCGTCTGAAACCATGTTTATATATCGAGAATACTCACATTGTTCGAGAAGGAGATCCAGTGGATGAGATGCTCTTCATCATACGAGGCCGCCTTGAGAGTGTGACAACCGATGGTGGGAGAAGTGGTTTCTTCAACCGCAGTTTGCTAAAAGACAGAGACTTTTGTGGAGAGGAACTTCTAACATGGGCATTAGACCCGAAATCTGGCTCCAACCTCCCATCTTCTACTCGTACAGTGAAAGCTCTAACAGAAGTTGAGGCTTTCGCTCTTACAGCAGACGAGTTGAAATTTGTTGCCAGTCAGTTCAGACGTCTTCACAGTAGGCAGGTTCAGCACACATTCCGTTTCTACTCACAGCAATGGAGGACTTGGGGTGCTTGCTTTATCCAAGCAGCATGGAGGCGGTACACCAAGAGAAAACTCATGGAACTCCAACGGAAGGAAGAAGAAGAAGCCGAGGCATTGGCTGCAGGTAGTGGTAATTCTAGTGGCACTACTTATAGTATTCGTGCAACGTTCTTGGCATCGAAGTTTGCAGCAAATGCCCTCCGAGGCGTTCATAGGAATCGGAATCTTAAAAGTGCTAGGGAGCTGGTGAAGCTACAGAAACCTCCAGAGCCAGATTTTAGTGCAGATGCAGATTGATTTTGTTTTGCATATATATGCTCATTTTCATTTTGGTGAGTTTGCAAAGAGGCTGCAATGTATAATTTTTATGATTATAGAGTGTTACTGCAAGAAAATTGTGTAATTAAATATGGTTAGTATGACCCTCTTAATTCAAATCCTTTTATTGAATTATAGATATTTATGAAAATTTATAAGATGTTGATATGAACTACTAAACCCTAGCAAGAGAGAAAAAGGAAAAGCTTTTGGTGATTTTTCTTAAAAGGGAAAAACTACGTAATGATATATATTTACATTATATTACTTTTGTTTGAAAAAATTATTATTTATAGTTGCAGTTAGAGTTTTATTGCTATCCTCTCTGCCCTCTTCCTCTCTCTGTAATTTTTGACCAGATATATCATGACATATATCAATTGCATATATACGATATATACAATCGATTCGATAGATATATTATATATATACACAACGTCTCTCTGCTCTCGTCTCTCCTCCCTCTTTTGATGTCACTTATGAGATATATACACAACGTCTCTCTGCTCTCGTCTCTCCTCCCTCTTTTGATGTCACTTATGAGATATACAGATATATATGTATATTAGTTATACATATATAATTATTTGACAGAAATACACATACAATTTGACGAATATATATATATACAAATCACTTCTCTCGACTCTCTGCCTTTATCACTCCCCTCTTGGTCTCATAGCCAAAGTTATGTCATATAATTATATAAAATGTAACTATTTGACTATATTACGTTTCAAGGCTAGGCTATTTATAAAAATTTCCCCCTGCCACTCAGTTCCAAGAGGATGTCTAGCAGAAATTGTTGCACAACATGGTTACAGACATCTTCATTAACAAAACTTCAGATGCAAGTAATAAGACGATTGACCGGCTAAATTAACAAATAAACCATCCTTTACGATCTTTTGATACAAGAATCATATTGTCAACTAAAACATGCCGTAATTGAGGATTGAATTGCCCTAAAATCCTCTTAAGATGTCTCCATACAGCAAAAAAAAATACTAAAAAGAACAAATAGATTCGAGGAAACGTGTTGTGTAGGTTACAGGAAGCAACTTTTATACTATCAAAACGTGGAAGCAACAAACAATCTTGGTCCACAGTATGATATATGCTTTCTCCGAGGAACTGCAATACAACACTTTAGTCGATCTTCACAGATGAGTAGATGAGCCTTGTGAACCAAAAGCACGCGTAGAACCCAGTTGTGCCAGTCAAGACAAAGAAAGCATATGATGCAATCAACATGTAGCCAAAGTACAGCATACCAGATACAGGCTTTGTGATCTCGAGCTTTGTGAAGAAATAGAATGCTGCATATAGGAACAGGTAGAGAGCTGATGACCCTGAAGTGAGGTATGACCTCCACCACCAAAGGTAGTCCTCACTGCATAGCTGGAAATAGCAGAGCACAATGGTAATCTCAGCACAGGTGACGATAAGGATGATGAGCACAATGAAGAGGAAACCAAATATGTAATAGAACTGCTGTAGCCAGATAGAGGTGAGGATGAAGAATAGCTCGATGAATACAGCTCCGAATGGGAGGATGCCACCAATAAGTATAGAGAAAACTGGATTCATGTACCAGGCTTGCTCTGGTACCTGTCGAGGGATCTTGTTTGTTTTCACAGGATCCTCAATAGCTGGCTTCTTAAACCCAACATAACTGCCAACAAAAACAAGTGGTACTGCAATGCCAAACCACAAGAAAACTAATGCAAACATGGTTCCAAAAGGCACTGCCCCAGATGATTTCTCTCCCCAAATTAGAGCATTCAACACAAAGAAAAGAATGAAAACAACTCCGGGGAACATGAGTGCTGTCTTAAGAGTAATTTTCTTCCACTCAGATCCTTTGAACATCTTGTAAAGGCGGGCTGAAGCATAGCCAGCAAAAACACCCATGAATGCCCAGAGAAGCAACATTGCCGTCATCAATCCTCCCCGATTTGAAGGGGATAAGAATCCAAGGACAGCAAATGTCATTGTAACTACTGTCATTCCAAAGAACTGGACACCAGTACCAACATAAACACACAACAGATCAGAGTTAATTGGAGGCCTAAAAACATCCCCATGGACCAATTTCCATCCCGTTTCTTCTTGAGCCTCTTCCTGGGTCTCCAACTGATTATACTTGGAAATGTCACGGTAAAGGGTCCGCAACATAATCATTGCTACCATGCCCGAGAGAAAAAGAACAATCATCAAAGAGTTAACAATTGAAAACCAGTGGATCTGATCATCAGCCATCAAAAGATACGTATCCCATCTTGATGCCCACTTGAT
>JAPFFP010000098.1:664515-686456 GCA_026153255.1 Solanum medicagineum
TAAATTCATGTAACATGTGTATTTTAGAGGCTCGATATGGTGTTATTCAGATATAATTGTGTGATTTTAAGTTCAAAGCTGAAAAATACGTATCATTGAATGTGGATTGTGATAATTGCAAGATTTAAAAAAGAAAAAAATCATAAAAATAAACAATAATTTTTTGAAAAAAAATATTATATGGTATAGTGAGACAAGGATCTTTGAGGACCATGCATAGCAACTAATATAATTATTTAACATATTTATGGAAGTGGGAAAACACATGTAAATGCATGTTACATTATTGCAACTTAATAAATTAAAAGTAATTTTTCTTCCCACTTTTTTTTAAAAAAATAATTATTTGATATTCAAAATTCAATGATTAAATTTATATTTATATTTAAAAAATTAACGCATTTTAGATTAAGGTTTTTTTTTCATTTTTTGAACTCGGATCGCGATCTTTAATTGAGGTTGAATTTTTTTATTCATAATACAATTATTTTTTATGGTAACTCTTATAATCAATGGATAAATGAGATTGTAGTTTTTATTTTGTTTGTTTTCCCTTTTATTTCATTAATTAAAGTAAAGGGGATTTTATTATTAAATTTTTTTTTGATATTTAGTTAGTGAGTAAAAAATATTTATCGATACAAAACATTTTCCAAAGGGTAGATATAATAACATAAATTAACAAGTAGTTAGATAGAATTTTTGAAGAAATTGTTAGTTATATAATATAGATTAGACTTAGTTTAGCAATATTCTTAAAGTCGAGAGAATTGTGAAGAAAAATAATTTTTACTCATAAGGAAAATCATTTTCTCATTTTAGTAAATAAGAATCTTAAAAACTATTCTCTCACAAATAAGTATATAAAAAAATAATATAATCAAACCTTTCTCTAACAGTCATCTCAAATTTTATTTGGAAAAATCAATTAATGTTACGTTACGTTACATATTCTGATCTATAACACTATTCTAATATAACAGTACAAAAATATCTGAATAAACAACATCGTTATACAAAAAATTGAAATTATATTTTATAAAAAATATTTTCTACCTTACCAAAGTCTTTTTCATGACAATGACTTTGATTTCAGAGATATTAATATCTGTCAGAAGTAAATTGAATCAATAAACAATAAACAAAATTACTTAATCAGAATTCAGAGGTTTTCAATTCAAACTCTAAATATGAAAAAAAAAATTGACAGTTAGCATTTTCCTTCAAATGAAAGTCCTACATGACGTGAATCAAATTAATCAAATTTTAAAACGAGTGTCCAATACTGAATTAAAAAAAAAACACACAATCTCCACTTACTTAAAAGGGAATAATTTTCTAATATTTGATGACCTAGATTTGGACTGCCTACTTGTACATGACTTAGAAAAATCTTTATCAATACATTAAAATTAGATACAAGTGTGTTTAATTCCTAAAACATACATCCATTAAAAAGGAAAAGGAATTAGTACACTTACAATGACACAAATGGCATATATCATTTAAGGAATTTATTTCGAAATCTAGTATCTAGTATTCATTCTGTCTTAAATTATTTATCGTATTTCTCTTTCACACGCTAAAAAATATTATATTTGAAGCTTAATCTTGGAGTTTAAGCAAGAAACCTTACTCAACTAATTTAATGCAAAATTTAAATGAAGAGTTGAAAAGTCCTCATTGCTTAGTTTGCACATCCAATTATAATATTTACTACCTTTTACTAACATAGATACTAAAAAAAAAAAAATTTAAACAGATGAAAAAAAATCACTTAATGTTTTCTGACCTAGAGGACCAAATGAAAAGGCAATGAAACGTCTTCTTTTCAATTAACATTGATGTTCATGGTAACACTAGTATTTGTGCCAATTTGCATGCATCCCAATTATTTCATTGATGTTCGTGCCAACTTGATGCACCCCAATTATTTCATTCGTGTTCTAGCCAAGTTACACGCACCTCGAGTATTTAACTGGTGTTCGTGACAACATGCACACACCCCAATTATTTCGCTGGTATTAGTGGCAACTTGCATGCACCTCGATTATATCATTAGTATTTGTGGCAACTTGCACACACCCTGATTATTTCAGGGGTGTTTGTGTCAATTTGCAAGCACCCTATTATTTCACTGGTGTTCATGTCAATTTTCACGTACCCTATTATTTCACTGGTGTTTGTGCCAACTTGCATATACCCCGATTATATCACTGGTGTTCGTGCCGACTTGCATGGAACCTGATTGTTTTATCAGTGTCCATGCCAATTTACACGCACCCTAATTATTTCACTGGTGTTGGTGGCAACTTGCACACACCCCGATTATTGTGCCAACTTGCACGCACCTCGATTATTTTAATAGATACCTACCTACTACTCACACTAGATGAATTTGACTAACTATGAAAAAGAATTCAAACTAAAACAAGGACATGGTTATGTAGTATTCTAACCAACAAAATCACTCATTTCACATACGTCAACTTCAAAGAAAGATTACAAACAAATCTTTCAACTTATCTCAGTGAAATTGAAAAACTGGATCTCTGAACAATGTAGTAGCCATATAAAAATCAATCAATAAATAACAATGCACAAAAAGAGAACCGGCGAAAACTGCAGGAATCGTTTTAGCTTCCGTTTTCAGGTGATGCTTCGATCAGCCTCACTGATCGAGGAAGCATGAACTCCGCGAATACAGGATAATGAGAAGAAGGGTAAAAACCATCAATGTTGTCACTTACCACCTCACACGATACGGGTATCAGAGACCTGCCTCTGAAAAGGATCCAGTCTACATGCAGATCCTGTGTTTGGCGATCCCAGCACAGGCAAAGTGCTCGGAATATTAACTTGAGGAACTCGAGTGGACCTTGCTTGGTACCTGATAGAATCAAATTGTGATTTTCATAGGTCTCTCATGTATCGATAAGTTAATATAGAAACAGAAATTTGGAGGATAACGAAACCTTTGAATCCATGATACGTGCGTATAAGGGATACATTTTTCCTCACACGAGCGTTTGGCCATGCATCTCTCATATCACCGACAACTCCGTGCTCTCTGAAAAGTAGAACATGTCAGCTATATATATAATTCTCCTTGATAATCATCGCTTATTCATTTCATACTTCCGTGTAATAATCCATGTTCGTAAAAACAAAAAGCTGCCATTGCTCACATGAGAGGGAAAAGCAACAAAAACAATAACGACGAGTGTAATCCCACAAGTGAGGTCCGAAGAGAGTCGAGAGGTAGTTTCCAAATAGACCGTTGGCTCAAGGGAAAGCAATGAAAGCAATTCGGAAAAAGAAATAACAGAATATCAACATCAACAAACCCAGTGGAATCCCATAAATGGGGTCTGGGGAAGGTAAAATGTACCCAAAGGTTGTTTCCGGAAAACCCTCGTCTCAAAAATATCAAACCCATCAGCAGAAGATACTAGATATGAGAAAAAAGGGAAAAGAAAGGAAAAGAAAAACGACTAAAGTGAAAGCAAATGATAGTACATACAAACAAAAGTAACACATATAAAGCAGACAATGACAACACAAGATATAAAGACACGACTAATCCTACTTAACTTATTCGATTATGAGTTCTCAATAGTGAATTCTAATACTTTTAAGTTACTGGATTCAAATTTAGTAGTAATATGTACATATTCGATGGGTTTTTATAACAAACATAGAGTTTAAATCAAAGCTACTCAGTTCAGCGTAACTCGTAACCGGCATCCCTATCGCCAGTTGTATTTCTACTTAAGGCAATGCTTCCCTTGTTTGGATAACTAAAAGTTCAGGTCAAATTACATTGTCTAATAGGAAAACCAGCAAGTTTAGTAGTCATTGTAAGCTCAAGTTTGCGAAGGTACTACAATGACAAGATTGCAGAAGTGAACAATAGAACATTAATGGCAATGGCATTATTACCTAGATCTCCCAAGAAGAAAACGGCCGGTAGTTGATTCCTTCTGGGTGTTAAATCCTCCACAGTACACAACAGATAAGCTGGGGGGCAAGGATGCAATATGTTGCCAAGTGAGCAAAGCACCTCGCCTTCGAGCACGGGGACTGAACTCATCCATAGTTGTATTAACAATCTGAAATGAAAAACCTGGTGGCTCAACTCCTTTCAACTGGAATGTGTAGAGTCTTTGTCAAGGAAGCTAAGCATTCAGTAATCCAAGTTTCGAAAGTCTTTTTTTCTTTAAACACCACGTCAAGTCAAAGGGTACCACATAAAATGGGATGGAGGGAGTACCTAACATGGTTTCACCTATGTTAATTTTAATACATGAATAGTTTTCTATATAACCAACAATCAAAGAATTCCTAAAAGGACCAAGATGAAGGTGAAAAGACAACTTAAATATACAGATCAAAAGGATATTGCCCATGTTGTGATGCATGGTACTGTAGAACCCCAAGACATACTTCCAGGTACCGAAGGTGATTCAGACAACCAAAACGTTCCCCCTTCTAAAAGCTCGACCTTCAATCAAACCAGATGAACCAAGATAACTTGTATAAAAACAATTCTGTTTGATTCTCTCTAATCCAGATGTTGAAGTTACATTACAAAAGTAGAAAGACCTTTTCCTTGTCATAAAAAATGGTACAGTGCTGATCAGAAGTGTCTTCAGCTCCTTTCCTTGATATTCCAAACTGTTCATAACCTAATCGATAAAAATAATGATACAAATAAGAGACCAACCATTGGCTCCCTCAACATCAAGAATACTAACACAACAACAATATATCCAGTGTAATCCCATAAGTGAGGTCTAGGGAGGGTAAAGTATACGCAGACCTTACTCTTCGCATGGGAGTTAGAGAACAGATAGACCTTCAGCTCAAGGATAAAGAATATTAACATCCCAAAAGAAAAAGAGAAATCATAAATGTTCTTCTGTAATACTTATCAATAAACCAAAAATAATAACTAAATATACCCTGTAATTCTTAAAGACACATGAAGAACTCGCTTAGGCTGAATGTGAACAATGTATTCTAAAATGCATCATCTTATTTTCCATGAATAAAGTAAACTTGGTAAATTACACATGTATTCAGTAATGAAAAAGAGGGAAGAAGGTATTCAAAAGTCTATTTTTGATGACCGAGGAAACTGTTGGTTCAACTTCGAAAGTTAGGGATAATAACTCGTCCCTTTACCCTTCTCCATTTAATTACTAGACCATCATGTTTCAAGCTCGTAATGTGAGTCTACTAACTTCCATGCAGTACTACATTTGCTTTTAACAATGCCCTGGACACAGAACACACTTGAAAATCTTAAAGTTACTCTAGTTGCTAAGGTTCATATTTTTCATAAACAACGGTCATTTGGGGAACACATGATGATAAGAACAGGTGATTGAGGCAAATTCTTCATCCGTCCCACGTGAATAGCATGAACACAAACATCATATTGTATAGCTTTTAACATTTGTTTGTCTGTTATATTTATTGTTTTTGTCTCAATTTGCATCATAACATGTATGAACCATGTCATTACAACCCTTTTTCGCTCCCTACATTTTTCCTCATAATTTTAAGTCATAAACATGTTAGTCCCCACTACGCCAGATATAGGATATGATTGATGCTAATGCCTAATTATTCGATATTTATAGTAGTAGTACACCATTCTCTTTTTGCATCCTATTCTCTCCTATCCAGCATAATGCATGTTCAGTGCTGCCTATAAGATCATAACTATGTTAACAACCTTTAAGGTTTAATGTCTCAAACACTGGGGTGTTTTGGGATACATATCAATTATCTCAATTTGTATCGGACAATTAACTCTGTCTCACTCACCTAGACTGCAACTCAGAGGCTGAACACATTTTTACAGCATCTCGAGGCTAATGATGTCAACTGAACAATCCAATTTTTCACTAACCCCATAATTTATCTTCTTATTTTTCTTTAAAAGGAGTTTGAAAAAGACTCCTCTTTCCTCTCCATTTTACGTACAACCAGAAGCAATCTTCTGTTGGAAAATCATGTCTAGAATTCCTTCTAGAAAATTTCTTGAATTCATCTCATACTTGTAGCATAGCAGTAGATATTCTGGTTTGTATCCACCCAAGATCAAAACTTGTTAGTACTTTTTGGTTATAAAGTAATTCCTTGCAATTTACATTTTATTTTGTTAGAGTTGGAATTCAAGTCACAATTTTAATGGAGAAAGTTTTTGGGAAATCAAAAAGGCAAAGCTCGAAGAGTTAGTCTAGCAATGAGAAAATACTACAACTAGGAGGAGGTTTGAGGTGTATTTAATGAAAGAACTGAGTAGGAAGGAAGAATTCTCGATAACCTATTATTGATTTTTGGTATGGATAAGTGAAAGTATTAGTTACACTGATGTCACACCGGAGGTGCAAACGAATTTAGGTATTAAGAGATGAACAAAAAGGCCAGTGACTATGCTTATCTTCGTAAGAAGTCAACAATGTAATCTAGCTGATTCTGTTTAATGATTGAATATACAGAAGCATGAATCTATTGAAAGACGTCTTCTCCAAGCAACATAAACATGTTCTCTCTAACCAAGCATTCCTCAATAAACAGTCGGCATAGCTCACCAATTATTTTCTTTAACTGATCTTTCTTAAGAGTTTTTAATAGGGAAATAGGTGAGGTAACTAAGGTTATAAAATTCAAGTTGAGGTGATATATGTCTGGAATGCCCAATTTTAGTGGGAGCGGGATGATTACCAGAAAAACTAATTTACCAGGATATAAGGTGAGGATGTACCACTCTTTATAAGCTGAATTGTTCTCTTTATAAGCCAAAATGACACAACAATCCTCAAAAGATGAAAGTAAAAGTCAAAGGCATCTCCTATTCTGAAATAGCTTTCTATAAACTGTAATCATTCTCTTTACCAATTCCACAGCCCCTCCCCCGTGTCTTCTAATCGGAGATCTTACATGGTAGTCCATCATCCACCTTCCTTTCACCACAGCATTGAACATTACATCCCTCATTTAATGTATGTGCCGCGTAATGCATTTTTTGACAGACACACCTACAAGCAAATTGTGCTTGCTGACTACCTACTTAGTTTTACTATGCTGCTCAGACTCTTCAAATATGTTGCAGGGTCCGAGTTGGATCCTCCAAAAGTAGTGCATTTTCCCGATGAATCGACACAAGTGCAGCAACATTTTTTGAGAGTCTGAACAACATGATATTTCTTGAAGGCTAAACTTAGAATTGTATCCAATATAAGCTCCCTCTTGATTAAGAAACGTTCAGTGTCTTACTCTTCGTAGCATATTTGAACTATAACTATACTTTGATCCATCCCTCTATATACGGAAATATGTTCTTTACATGAAATAAACTCAAAGCAAACACGACTCTCAAACTGTCATCTATCTCTCTGGCAACCATCTCCCAGAATGTCGCACACAAAGAACAACCAGAGAAGTTGAAAACAAAGATCTTCAATTCGACATAGCTATACTAGTTGCAACATTACACCCCCCCCCCAAAAAAAAAAATACTCATAGCCAATTGATTCTGAGCACAAGCATGTGGATACTTCGAAAAAATTCTTCAGAAAAGCAAAATAACCTATTCTTCGTGGACAATGTGCAAAGATAATGAAGCTAGCTATATTTCACAACTAAATGAGTCAATCATCAAAAACACACCTAAACTATCACGTTTTTACAAGTTTCATACCTCCACTATCCATTATTCTCTTTACCTACCTAAACTATCACTCCCTTTGTGTTAAGAATTGCTCCTAATCGACAAGAAGCCCGTGTAGGCCAGCTCAACATCATGGTGTGGTTTAAAACAAAGGAAATGATAATTGAGGTATAAAACTCGCGAAAATGTGACCATTAACTCGAAAATAAAAGATCAATCTAAAAGAGTTACCTTGCAAGCACTGCTGAATATAGTCCAACTGTGACTTCACACCTAAAAGGCAAACACAATCAACATATTAAGAAAATCAACAAATAGACTAACTTCTTTCCTTTTTTTGTCCTAGGCAAATGGTTGCAGAAACAAAACACAAAACCATTTTCATAAAGAATTGCAAAAGGACACAACAACACCAACATACCAGTGAAATGGTAAAATGTAAGCAGACCTTACCACTGGTTCGTAGAGATAGGGAGGCTGTTTGAAAAACCCTCATCTAACAATCGAGCCCCATAAGACAATTGCAAAAAGGAAAATTGCAAAAAGAAACAAAACCCATAAATCAAATCACAAATCCAAGCAACCCCAAATCACCCATTTCAACAAAAAACAAACAAACCCCAATCAAGATCCACCTAAAACCAAACCAGAAAAAAGAAAGAAACTTTATTCAAACCTTGTTGAGTACAGAGAATCATAGGAGAATAACTAGTTATAACACTTATGCACAAATCTTTCCTCTTTTCCCATGAGTTTGGACTGTCAGCTAACTGATCTTCAAGAAGATTAAACGTCATTACAGTCAAAGAAACACTCATTTTCCCAAAAAGATTGAATCTTTTTCTGTATAATCAAACACCCTTATGAAATCATCATCAAATACATATTCAAGAACAGAACAACAAAGTTAAAGATTGCTTTTTTATTCGTTCTCAAAGTTGTAAACTTCTGAAATGTACAAGAAATGCAGTGTATTGGTTGTTATTCTGTGTGCAAAAATGGTATATTTTTAGCAAAAGAAAGCAGCAGACAGAATCAATCAAAGACGTGTCTGAAACCCAGAAGAAAACAGTGTCCATCTTTTCAACTTTCACACGTGCCAACTTACACGTGTGAAAATAGGTCAATTACATTTGAATTATTTTTTTTTTAATTTTTTTTGTCCTTTTTTGACAAATGGAATAAATTAAGATAGGTTTATTGTTTTAATATTAAATAACTGCGTAAATAGTAGATAATAGTCAAATTTAGATTTTCAAAGTATTACTAATATGATTAATTTGTTTCTTTAAAAAAAGTTGTACCAAGTCAATTTGGATCAATCAATGTTAGATCCAGAATTTTCACTAAATGAAAATTTTGAAAGTGAATTTTGAACCATCTAAATCAGTGAGTTGTTTGCTAGGTTTTTAGGAAATTCAAGATATCTCCATGTATACCATAATGTTTTAAAAAATACCTTATATAACATAACACCCATAGAAACTTGCCAAAATTGTTTGTTTCCTCTTCCTTGGCCCATAAAATTCTACAGGCGTCCTCCGTCGCCGTCGGGCCACCTGGGCCTTTTGCCGGGCTCATTGCGGACCCACTCGTATGATTTTTTGAGAAAGTTGGGCCGAAACCCCCTGCAGCGCCAGAATTCGTGGGCTGAAACCCACAGAAAACTGCCGAAATCACCAATTTACTGTTCCTTGGCTCATAAAATCATACCAGCGTCCTCCGCCGCCATCGGGCCAGCTGGGCCTCTTGTCGGGCTCATTACGGACCCACTCGTAAGATTTTTCTTGAAAGTTGCGCCGGAGACCCCTGCAACGCCAGAATTCATGGGCTAACACCCAGAGAAAACTGTTGAAATTGCGTGTTTCCTGTTCCTTGGCCCAGAAAATCCTACCAGGCGTCCCCCGCCACTACCGGGCCACTTGGGCCTCTTGTCGGGCTCGTTGCAGACCCAATCATATGATTATTCAGGCAAGTTGCACCGAAGCCCCCTGCAGTGCCAGAAACCGTGGATTAACACCCACAGGAAACTGCCGAAATCGCATGTTTCTTATTCCTTGGGCCATAAAATCATAACAGGCATCCCTCGCGGCCGCCGAGCCACCTGGGCCTCTTGTCGGTTTCGTTGCAGACCCACTCGTATGATTTTTCAAGAAAGTTGTTGCATCGTGCCCCCCATGCAGCGCCAGAATTCGTGAGCTAACACCCACAGAAAACTTCTGAAATCTCCTGTTTCGGCTTCCTTGGCCCATAAAATCCTACCAGGCCTACGCCAATGCCACCGGGCAACCTGGGCAGCTTGCCGAGCTCGTTGTCGACCCACTAGTATGATTTTTCTAGAATCTTGCATCGTGCCCCCCACATAGCGCCAAAATTTGTGAGTTAACACCCATAGAAAACTGTTGAAATTGCCTGTTTCGACTTCTTTGGCCCATAAAATCTTACTAGGCCTCCGCCAACGCCGCCGAGCCACCTGGACCGCTTGTTGAGCTCGTTGCCAACTCACTCGTATGAGTTTTCAAGTATCTTGTGCTGGACCCCCATGCAGCGCCAGAATCCGTGGGCAAACACCCACAGAAAACAGCTGAAATCGCCTGTTTCGGCTTTCTTGGCCCATAAAATCCTATTAGGCCTCCGCCAACACTGACGGGCCACTTGAGCAGCTTTTCGGGCTCGTTGGCGATCCACTTGTATGATTTTTCGGGAATCTTACGCTGGAACCCCATACAGCGCCGGAATCCGTGAGCTAACACACACAGAAAACTGCCGAAATCACCTGTTTTGGCTTCTTTAGCTCATAAAATCCTACTAGGCCTCTGCCAACGCCGTCGGGGTCCCCTAGGCCGCTTGCCGGGCTCATTGTCGACCCAATCCTATGATTTTGTTGGGAATCTTTACCGAAACCTCATGAAGTGCCAGAATCCGTGGGCTAACACCCAATGAAAACTGTTGAAATTGCCTGTTTTGACTTCCTTGGCCCATAAAATCCTACCATGCCTCCGCCAACGCCGTTGGGCCACCTGGGCCGCTTATCGAGCTCGTTGCCAACCCATTCGTATGATTTTTCAGGAATCTTGTATCGGAACCCATGCAATGCCAGAATCCGTAGGCTAACACCCACAGAAAACTGCCGAAATCGCCTATTTCGGCATCCTTGGCCCATAAAATCCTACAAGGCCTCCGCCAAGGTCGTCGGGCTACCTGGGCCGCTTGCCGGGCTCGTTGTGGACCCACTTGTATGATTTTTTGAGAATCTTGCGCCGGACCCCATACAGTGCCAGAATCCATGGGATAACACCCACAGAAAACTGTTGAAATCGCTTGTTTCGGCTTCCTTAGCCTATAAAATCCTACCAGGCCTTCGCCAACGCCGCCAGGCCACCTGGGCCGCTTGCTGGGCTCGTTGCCGATCCACTCGTATGATTTTTCGGGAATCTTGTGCCGGACCCCATGCAGCGCCAGAATCAATGGGCTAACATCCACAGAAAACTGCCGAAATCGCCTGTTTCGGCTTCCTTAGCCCATAAAATCCTACTAGGCCTCCGCTAAAGTCGCCGGGCCACCTGGGCAGCTTTTTGGGCTCGTTGCCGACCCACACGTATGATTTTTCGAGAATATTGCGTCGAACCCCCATGCAGTGCCAGAATTCGTGGGCCAACACTCACAGAAAACTCCCAAAATCGCTTATTTCGGCTTCCTTGGCCCATTAAATCCTACCAGGCCTCCGCCGGGCCACCTGGGCCACTTGTCAGGCTCGTTGTCGACCCACTCGTATGATTTTTCGAGAAGCTTGCGCTGGACCCTCATGCAACGCCAGAATCCATGGGCTAACACCCACAGAAGACTGTCGAAATCACCTGCAACTTCGTTGGCCCATAAAATCCTATCAGGACTCCGCCAACGTCGCCATGCTAACTGGGCCGCTTGTCGGGCTCATTGCCGACCCATTCGTATGATTTTTCGGATACAGAACTTCTAGACGTAACCTTTTGCTTAATACTAGAATCAAGAAATCTTGCGCCGGACCCCATGCAGCGCCAAAATCCGTGGGCTAACACCCATAGAAAACTGTCGAAATCGCCTGTTTCGGCTTCTTTGGCCCAAAAAATCCTACCAAACATCCGTCACCGTCGTCGGGCCACCTGGGCCGCTTGCTGGGCTCGTTGTCAACCCACTCGTATGATTTTTTGGGAATCTTGTGTCGGACCCCCATGCAGCGCCAGAATCCGTGGCTAATACCCATAGAAAACTGCCGAAATTGCCTGTTTCCTGTTCCTTGTGCCAAAAATCCTACCAGGCTCCCCCGCTGTTGACGAGCCACCTAGGCCTCTTGCTGGGCTCGTTGTAGACCCACTCATATGATTTTTTGAGAAAGTTGTGCCGGAGCCCCTATAGCGCCAGAATTTGTGGCTAACACTTACAGAAAACTGCCGAAATTGCCTGTTTCCTGTTTGTTGACCCATAAAATCCTAGCAACTGTCCCCCGCCGCCGCCAGGCAACCTGGTTTTGCCGGGCTCGTTGCGGACCCACTAGTATGTTTTTTCAGGAAAGTTGCGCTGGAGCCCCTGCAGCGCCGGAATTCGTGAACTAACAATTACAGAAACTACCGAAATCACCTGTTTCCTGTTTCTTGACCCATAAAATCCTAGCAGGCATTTCCCGCAGCTGTCAGGCCACCTAGGCCTCTTGGTGGGCTCGTTGCGGACCCACTCGTATAATTTTTTGGGAAAGTTACGCTGGAGCCCCCTGCTGTGCCAGAATCCGTGGGCTAACACCCATAGAAATTAACTTCTAGAGCGAAAATTTAAAAAAAAATTACAAGTAGCATTTCACGTTAATTGGTCCTCGTAACCTTCTAGGCTTCAACATATCTTATCTTCATTCTAGACCCGATCCCCACCAGCCATACCTCTCATCTCTAAGGCAGGAAACCTACATTTTATAGGTTTGTCTAAATTATATATAAATATTTTTACGAAGATACTTTCTTTTACCTACCAAATATTAACAAAAAAAATTAAAGAACTTATTTATTTTTCTAGAAAATATTTTCTCTTTCATATTGACCACTCCCTCTTTTTTAATTATATATGCAAGAATGAGGTTTAGAATAGTTAGTAGATGCTAATTATTTACTAAATGACATTTAAGTGAATCTAAGAAGACCAAAAAATTTCAATAAACTTTATTCCTTGGTGGATTAGATGCTTGTTAATATAATTAGACAAAAAGAAAAAGAAGGAAATTTGGAAGATCCTATGAAAAATTGATGTAATTGAGAAAATTATTGTTTAATTGTTCTTCTCTTTTGCCTATAAATATTATCATACTGTGCTATCAAGTTTTTATCACATATGAAAATCAAATTAAATTACTACTAATACAATATCAAAAGTTTTAATTAATGGATAAATCTAGAATTTTCTACTTTGCATTTTTCCTAATAATTTTCACTTTCTCTTTTCTTTCATCAAACAGTAAGTAATTTCTATTTTTTTTTTCTATTTCTCCAATTAGTTGCATTGCTACTTTATTGTTATTTTTCCTTTTTTGATTTTATGCTTTGAATGAATTAATTTTTAAAATTAAATTAAAAGTAGAATCTACTTACCAAAGTGGTATTAGAACAAAACTCATTATCGATATTGCATTGCTCGTATTGTACATGTTATTTTATGCTCCAAATGTTCAACTCTCATTATATATCTTTTAATATCTTCTTTAATAATCACACCATATCTTTTTATTTTTATTTTAAAAAAATAATAATCACATCAATAGGGAGGAAAGGAGGAAAAAAACGGGTGGTACTACTGATCAGAATTTTTTTTTACACAAAATCATCAATGTCCTGATACATCACATCTCGATTTCAGGTTCATCTCTCAATATTTTGATATATCTCATGAAGTGATGTATCTGACTGATATATTGCGGGAATTGATGTATCTGAAAGTATGAGAGAGTGAGAATTTTTGTATTTTTTTAAATAGTGAAATATTTTAGAGAATATGATAAATTAAGTTGTGTATTTAGGTTTTTTTTTTTCAAGATTCTAACATACTATAAGAAAACTAGTATACCATCCATTTCAAAAAGAATGATCTACTTTCTTTTTTTGTCTGTTTAAAAAAATGACCTCTTTTAATTTTTTTGCAATATTTTAAATTTAACTTTCAAGGTGACATATTTAAGGCAACAAGAAAAAGACATTTTGGTACATTTGACATAACTTTAATTTACAACCACAAAATTAAAAAAAAAAACTCATTTTCTTAAATTTCGTGTCAAGGCAAACTAGGTCATTATTTTTTAAACGAAGAGAGTAATTTTTTGCTAAATGATTTGCAAATAACACGATTCTCCTTATAATTCATCATAAAATACGACCAGGAACTGATTTTTACTTTTTAGCCACAAAATTTATCTGTCAGATTTTTTTATCACTTTCTAACCCCCCCTCCCCCCTTTTTTGTCCTAACAAGAATCTCAATTATTGATGTATGTAGATATGGGAAGAGTGGAAGGTGATCTTTGCAAAAGATGGAGTGCACAATTTAAAGGGCAATGTATAATTCCCTATGATTGTGATGAGACATGTAGGTTAAAAGAAGGGGCAATTGAAGGAGAATGTGATTGGACTGGATTTAAAAAAGGATATGCTTGTATTTGTACATTTGGTTGCTAATATTGTGGTGTGTGTATGTGTGTGTATATATATATATATATATATAGCACTCAATAATTGTTCATGTATAATACAAAGTTGATAATAAAAAGAAAGAGAGTTGGGGATGTATAGAGTCCTAATCCAATCAAATATGAAGAATAAGTGAATAGAGAAGGTTTTTTTTGGTCGTATCTTGCAATTCTGCTTTGATAATATTTCTATAATGAGTTGATAGTTTATTAAAAATAATCCTTTTATTTTTATAATGATAAAATAGAATATGCGATATCTTGTTATCCTCAAATCTTACTTATGAAATACATTGATTATGTCG
The DNA here is from genome assembly GCA_026153255.1 of Solanum medicagineum. Lineage (NCBI taxonomy): Eukaryota > Viridiplantae > Streptophyta > Magnoliopsida > Solanales > Solanaceae > Solanum > Solanum medicagineum. The sequence continues at coordinate 679,205 of JAPFFP010000098.1, forward strand.
ATGTTGTTGTAGAGTTATCATTGTGTAGTGACTAGTAAATGATTGATGTTGCATATTAGAAATTTGCTTATAGAGGTAATATGACAAATTTTAAATAAAAGTTATACAAAAGTGGCTAAATTTGTAAAAATTTGTGAACTTAGGCTATGCCTTAAATAGGGATTTAAAATCAGCTATATGTGCACTTAAGCCTATTTTATAGTCGCGTTAAAAAAAAATTAATCTAGTTTGACTTGATATAGAATTTTAGAAATAAAGAAGACTTTTTGATCTTGTAGTTCTAAACTAAAGTTATGTCAAGTATACCGAAATACCCTTTAATCTTGTTACCTCGGAAATGTTATATGGAAAGTTAAAATTAAAGTATTACTAAAAAACGAAATAGATCATGTTTTTTAAAATATACTAAAAAAAAAAAGATCATTCTTCTGATAATAAAATGTGAAGTCTTAAGAAAATTGTTCCCCAAATTTAATTAAGCATGAGAGTTAGTGAGAAAAATAGTTTGGGGATGGAATATATATATTCTGTAAAAAATCAATTTTTATGAAGATAAACAAGGGCTTCCTTCTCTAGTTTCTTATCAACATAATTGAAATATACACTATTAATATATAGTTTATATAATCATGAATATAAATATATCATATATGTGTATATTTTTAAACTAGTTGATCAATATATTGAGGATTGTCGCTATCTCGATAAGTAATGACATGACATTAAAATATAACTTGCTAAAAGTCATAGAAAATATACACCGATACAATGTAAATTACTTGTACGTGCTTATACACTAAATATACATTATGATACACTCAAAAACTAAATATAATCTGAGTATAAATGAAATATATATTGACTATATATGTCTATGTAATAAATAACTATTTACTTAATAATTATTTTGACTGAACGACTATGTACTGTGTTTATCCCTAAAACGAATTCACGATAGTCTAACCTTCTCAAAGAATGTAAAAGCCCAGCAACCAAATTGAATGAGGCCCACTGGGCTAATGTTGCTACATTATAGGGTAAAATTAACAAATTGTCACCTTTCATTTAAAAAAGAAAAGAAAAAAATAGAGATAAGGGAAGGGAAAATAGGGGAAGAAATTATAAAATGGAAAATCGAATTTTTACGAACAACATCAAAGTTCAGATATCAAATCAATTGATTAATAAATCATAGCCACAAGTATGGGGTATCAAATTCTATGGGTGAAAATTTCGAATACTGTCATAACTTTTCACTTGTAAAATTAACTGTTTCTCAAATAGAAAATTGAAAGGTGGTCATATACGCAATATATATACTACATGGCCACGATATGATGTAAAAAACGTAACCTAAAAGATAAAATAGGCACCACAAAATATGATAACGAAAGTATTTAACCTTCAATGATGTATTGAGCTCACTTAATTCTCTTTATAACGATGTCTTTTATCTGAATATATTTAATTGTTATAACAAAAAGCTACTACAAGGAATACATAACATAAAAATAATTTCAAATAAAACATGATTGTTATAATAACATATTGTTATAACTTATGAGTGTCATTAGATAAAGTTGATCAAAAAATTAGATTAGAGGAATCAATAATCTTCCACAAAACAACAAATACAACAAGGATGAAAACAACATATAAAACAATATTTTTGATTTGCTATGTTTTTCTTGGTGATTTTGAGGATACCAAGAACATTGCTTCTTGAATTATTATTTTTTATCTTATTTAATTATAAATGTAACTTTGAGTTAATAAATACCCAAAATTCTTACATAACTTAGGTGTTATTTGATAGAAAGAGAAATTTGAATATGTCTCAATCTTACATTTGCTTTTCTAATTTTTTGATATTACTTTTTACCATACTCCTCATTACTTCAAATGGTGAGTTTTTTTTTCTCGATATTAATGTGAATATATTATCTAAAAGCTTAAATTGCTATGTATGATACATATCTTTTAATTATACAACATGTCTCCCTAAGTGCGGGTCAGCCTTGTTTTTTTTTTCTTCTTCTTCAATCTATCGAAAACAATTTCTCTACTTGAAAAGATATATATATAGATAATATTCAAAAAAAATATTATTATTCTCCAGATTTTACTTACAAGGTTATACTAACTATATTATTATTGTTGTTGTTGTTGTTGTTGTTTGATATATATATATATATACTATCACTTCTATCTCTATCTATATGAGGTAGTGGTAAGATTTGTCTACGCTTTATCTTTTCCAGAGGTTACTTTATGGGATTTCACTGAATCTGTTGTTGTCGTTGATTATGTCTCAAACTTAAATTATTAAAAAAAATGTATAATAATTATATTTATTTTGTATGCGTAGATGTTGAAGCTGAGGAAAATGAAATCTGTGAGGTATTTAGTGGCACATTTAGAGGGCAATGCTATGTGTCATCTCATTGTGAGGCAAATTGCAATAAAGAAGGATATCCCTCTGGACAATGTGAGTGGAGGGGAACTAATTGGGGATTTGCTTGCTTGTGCCAATATCTATGTTGAGAGAATAGTTGTTTTCGCGTTCGAGCTTTTGAATGTTATGTAATATTATTATTTTGAATCAAGTTCATACGATTTTACTCAAGAGAATTCACACTATTAAGAGTATTCAGCATATTTTATAGGTGATTTTTTTTTTCTTTTCAGCTACGAATATGAGACTTTGATCGTATATTCTACTTCAATCGACTCCCTTTGGTATAGGTGGCTCTGCTCCTGGATACACAATTATACTTATATATAATACTCTATTCTAATCCCTTCGTTTAAATTGTTATGATATATTTGAGTGAGCATAAAACGCAAGGAAAAAAAAAACTTTTGAAATTTATAATATAAAATAAGTCATAGATATTTTATGTCTATAAACAATCTTATTGAAAATAATATAATTATTTTAAAATTGAATTATTACTACTATTGATCATAATATATTACTAAGAGTTAAGCTAATATCAATACTCAATTAGTACATAGCATTCATATCATAATCTTGTTTTAGGTTATGAAAATCCAAATCGAATCATTAATTACCTCAATTCGATATCCTTAAATATTATGGATTCACCATATATCCACAGAAATATATTTTTAAGTATTGACGTGGCAAGCATCATATTTTTACGTGATTTAAATTAAAGTATTAATGATAAAGACATTTCTAGATTAAACTATAAACGTCTCAAATGTGAGTCGAAGCTCAAATATCATGACCCAAAATTGAAGTGTCACGACTCAAACAAGCATACATTCATACTATATTCGTAATAGGCATGAGTTATAAATCACTCTCTCCATTCCCAAAAAAATATTATATTTTATTTTTTGAAAGTCAATTTAATTCATTTTCAAAATATCTTAATATTATCATCAAACTATCTTGTGATCTCGAGTTTTGCCTCTTAATATATGGTAGGGCGCCATCAAACATCGGCAATAATATATCTTTAAGGTCTAATTTTTTTCGAAACATGTTTAAACCCCTCGAGATTCAAACTCAAACCATACTAACAAGTCATAAATGATGATATCAACATTAATATAAAGTTACAAACACTTTTAGGACATAACTTGGAGCACAAACTAATATGAAACGAAGGATCGAGTTATTACAAATAATATATATACATGTGTTATTACTCGATATAAGTTGTTTCTTTTTAAAAGGCATACAAAAAGTAATAGTCGTGTAATATCTATTTTTCTGTAGTATGTATTACTATCTGTTATCTCATAGTATCTTGTTATTTTGATGTCATATTATTCTTATAATTTCACTTCAAAAAAAATCGTTTGAACTGAAGTTCGAAGATTCTATTGGAAACTTCTCTATCTCACAAAAGTAGGATAAAGTTACCGTATATCCTATTCTCCTCATATACCATTTACGAAATTGTGTGTGTTGTATTATTGTTATACATACTATTCATAGTAAAAATTAAACGAAAATCAAAACATGCATAGTTTAAATTCTATCTCTTATTTATCGAAAAATACCTTGTTGGTGGCTCCTAGCAGCTTAGAGGAATCAAAAGATCCATTTGTATGAGACAAATAAACAATTATATACAAGTATATAACAAGAATAGTAGGTCAAATGATAGAACCTAAAGATACCAACAACTATTTCTTGAATATATTGATATCCATGTTAAAGTCTGATTAAATTGAAATTTGTGCACTGCAAGGTTAATTTTGAAAGCGACGCTCTCGACATGATTTTTTCTCGTTCCTAGAAACTTGAACTTACGATACCTCTGATTACAGAGAGATCTCAATCAGTGGCGAAACTAGGATTTTTATTAAGGAATTTCAAAATCTGAAGAGGTAGACATACGAATCAGTTAAAAGGGGTTTACCCTCTACTATATACACATAAAAGAACTATTTTAACCATATATAAATAGTTTTTTTTTTTTTTTACCGAAGGGAGTTCACCCCCCTAATCAAAGGCTAGCTCCGCCCCTAATCTCGATCATCCCATTACCACCTATGTTGGTGTTTCTTGAATATACTATTAATAAAATTCTAACTTTGAATTAATTAATTAAGAACCCCACTTTTGTTGTCCCTATAAATATCTCATAACTCTTTTTTACATTTTATATATAATTAAAGAGAAATTTAATATGGCCGGATATAATGTTTTCTTCACTAGGTTTTTGGTGATATTTTTCATTCTAATACTCCTCATTGCATCAACTGGTAAGTTTGAAAAAAAAAAAGAAGCAAATTTTACTTTATTCCCATAATTAATTTTTTCATTATTATGTGTTTGCAATATAAAAGAAAATCGGAATTACCTACGAACTTCATCACTAATTCATTCTAAATTGTTCGTACCTAATAAAATGTTTCAATAATTCATCGATGTACATGATTAATAGTAATGTATTACGTTGTTTAACTACAAAATTTTTCATCCACATTGTAAGTAATTTAATTCGTTAAGTTTATAAACGTTAAAGTGATATTCCTTCTATACCAGTTTATGTATCTGACTTTTCTTTTTATTCTATTTGAGAAAAAAAGACTTTCAGCTTCTGATCTCTATTCAGTAGTTCTTTAGTTCAAACATATTACGCATGTTTTGTAACTCTTACAAAATAATAATAATAATTATTATACTCTCGTCGTTCCCTCTTACTTATCACTATTTCATTTATCGAGATCAAATTACATCAGCTTTCTTAAAATTATTTTGTTTTGGATGTAGATGTTAGTGGTGTGAAGAATGAAATTTGCAAGAAATTTAGTGCAACATTTAGTGGGCAATGCTATGAATCTGCTCATTGTCAGGAAGCATGTGTGCAAGAAGGAAATCCCTCTGGAGAATGTGAATGGCAAGGAATTCATTGGGGATTTGTTTGTATGTGTGAATATTTTTGCTAAATAATATATAATATATGAAATCATCAAATAATAATGTTTGATCAAATATATATGCATAAAGAAAAGGTGAATAATACTTCATGATTGTATAAAAATAAAGGTGTATCTAATTTTGTGTATGGACTATCTAACAAGAATGTCGCTTTCTGTATTTGGTGATTCATTTCGAAACTATTATGAGGTACATAAAAATGTTTAACTCAAAAATCATCGTCAAGCAAATCCCATCTCATATAGCAATAATTAGCATAGCATAATAATAAGAGCTTAAAAATTTATCTATAGTACCTGATATTTATACAAAATCTAGTATTTTATTTTATATATAAATGTTGATTACATATAAATATTGAGGCAAGAAAATTATTTATGTATCGTACTCTCTCGATCAGGTCATCATAAGAAAATACGGAAAAATCTTTTCAAAGTGAGAGAAGGAGGGAAGACGCGCTACAACTAACATAACAACCAGCTAAAAATCGTTAGCTAGCTAGGCTAGCGCGCAATGGCTTTTTCTGATAGGGGCTTGCTTCTTTAAGCTCCACCCAAAACTATAAAAGGTGTTGCTCGCTTTCTCTCAGTCACTAGTGGGTTATGTAGTGGTCGACATTCCTACGTGCTCCTCCTTGTCCTCCTACTTAAGAACCCAAAGGTCACCTTATTATTTTGAATGTGATATTATTTTATATGTATTGATAATAGTTAAGTAAATAAATGTAAAACATACACAAATATTTTTCATATATAAAACATCATATTACAAACATTTAGATCATAAATAATTTATGATCATTATTATAGCTGCAATTGCAGACATTTATTCAACTATATATTATTATTGTTATATCATATAAGAAACACTATATATACCATAAGAAAAGTCTTATGGCCAAATATTGTGCTTTATATATTAATTTATATTTTTCAACATTTATAATAACAATAACAATATCCCTTGTAACAATCTCCATAATCTTCATGATCCTTATTTTTGCACCAATTGTCACATTTTTTTTCAAAACATTTTCCATTCCATCCTTTACTAGGCTTTCTACAATATTTTGCTTCTGTTATCTGCATCTCTGCATTAAATCATAGGACAAAAAAATAATAATATTAGGAATATATTAATAAAAAGAAAATGAATTAAAACATGTCATTTCATGGTTTTTATTACTATTAGTGAGAGTTTTTGGTTCTGAAAAGTTAATTTGGTTAGTTTTTAAAGTTAAATTGGACGAGATCAATTGATCAATGATTTAAAATTTAAAACACACATTTTTTTTTTCCGAATTTCACATGTTAACAACCAGATGTTCCTTTTTTTTTCTACTTGAACTATCACTATGTGTGTGTACTAAAATATATCTAGTTGAGTAAATGGTAATAGTTCAGAGAGAAATTAAAGGGAACGTCTAATAGTTAGTCCAGTCAGCTTCGAGGTATGTTTTAAAGCATAAATGGAGATAGTTCAGATATGTAACAAAAGGGAAAAATCGAATTCAAGAAAAGAAAAAAAAATTGGTGTGTTTTTGACCATTAAGTCAATTAAAAATTTTGATAATCACAAGTTATGTGACAAACACTATAAGTTGCACTTCTTATACGATATGTAACATAGTTAAAAAAAACTTACATTTTAAGATATCGATCAAAATTCATATAGTTGAATCTCAGAAAACAGAAAGTGTTGCATAATTTCAACCCATAAACAATGAGCATCACAATTTTCTTTCAACAACAACAACAACATAGCCCAGTGCCTCAAAAGGCTCCCGCTCATTGCGGGGTGAGGGGGGGTCGGATGTACGCAGCCTAA
>JAPFFP010000098.1:692022-704189 GCA_026153255.1 Solanum medicagineum
TTAAGTTTTGAAAGTTCCCCTAGACCATATTCGCCATTCCGGAGCTGATGGAATTAAACAAATCATGATCCGACAGTGAAAATTGAAAACGAACAAGAAACTCAAATTTTTCCCAAGTTGAACTTATTCAGAACGTATGGGTCCTAACACGATAGTAATGGTAGAGGTGATGATGACAATGGTGATAAGAATGTATGATGATAATTGACGATTATGATGATATTTAGACCAATTAAATGCTTCAATTCTTAATAAAAAATAAATGCACTTACTTATCTAATATCCAAATCATAAAAATTCAAACCTCTACCTCTATCAACTGTGAATAAATGAAACCTATTACTTCTTGATATATGCTCTTTTAATTATAAAGCACATCATATCTTTAAATGTTATAGAAATTTAATATAAAAATAATTTAATATAAATCTTCATTACATTTCATAAAAGTTAGATGTGTCAAAATTTGCATTTTCAAGCAAGGTGCATATTGGTAATGTATATATACAAGGTACTAATTGGGCAACTTCTTATTATGCTATTTATCGATCAACATCTGAAAAGCTTTCGATTGTTCTACCTGTTTTAACTATTAAAAGTAAGTAATTGATTGTTAATATGCATGCTTTTATATTATTTTTATATTTTTATTATAATTTATTTTTTATTTTTTTGACTATATTTAAAAATTAGGTAAAAAAATTGTAAATTACAGTAATTAGCAATTTAAATTTTTATATATAAAAAATTATAAATCACAATAATTACTAACTTATATTGGGACGGAAGGAGGGGTGTGCAAAAATCAAACCGACCAATAAATCGAATCGAAAAAATGTTATTGATTTATTGTTACCGATTATTGCGTTAACAGATTTTTAATAATTTTACAAAAAAATTATCGAGTTATCAGTTGATTTCAGTTTTTAGTATTGGGTAAACCGATAACCCATTAAAACTATAATAATTTACTACTTCATCCCTTTATAAATATTAATAATTTAACATAAACTTGATACTAAGTAAGTCATGTATTTGTTTGGTTTCCAATGTATAACCTTTTTGTTGGATAGTAAATTAGAATATGAAGTCAAATATTGCATATTATTTAGTTTAGGTGCTTAATTGATTTGTTTGTATACTGTATCTCATCGTGTTGCATCAAATTATTAGAGAAGTCATATATTTATTTTATGAGTATTTTCTTATTGGGTAAACCAAAAAGATCGAACCGTTAAAGATAAAAAATCGATAAATTAAAAATCAATAAAAAATATCTTATTAATTTGTTATTCGTTTAATATATTTAAAAATTAAAAACCACTAAATTGAATCAATAATATATAAAATAGAACCGAACGGATCGATGCACCCTAGGTAGAGGAAGAAATCATGGACTAAATTATACTTTTTGAAACAATAAAGGACCTTTCTACAATTTACTCTTCCTTCAAACTCAGCTATTGGATTCTATTGCCTCAATTATACTATTTTTCAGCATAAACCCTAGTTGAATTTGTGAAGAAATTTTTGAGAGAAATCAAATTTTGAACAAAACCCTGATAACAAGATTTGAAAAGAAATGGTGGGTACAAATTTGAAAGCAGAAACTGTGAAGTTAATGGATGAAAGATCTAATAAAGAAGCTGAAATGGATGTTATTATTCAGCGCCTTTGCCAACCTGGTGGCCCTGGACTTTCAGGAAATCTTGTTGATTCTGAGGTAATTCTTTTGTTTTTTCATTTTCTTGGTTTTTTTGAGTTTACCCTTTTAGATTTTATGTTGAAAGTTTGGATCTTTTATGTTGAAGGGGGAGTTGTGGAGGAACTGTAAAATTGTCTTTGTGTGATGTATAGGTTAATGGGTTTGAGCTGTGGGGTTGGTGAACTGACCAAAGAATATGGGTATGAGGTGTTGTTGGCCCTTTCTTGAATCCTGTGTGAACATGGGATGCTTTGTGTATCGGGTTGCTCCTGGTGCTCTTGTGTTGAGGGGGAGCCATGAATAATGATTAAGTTTGTTTTTGTGTGGCCTATAGATTATGGGTTTGAGCTGTGGAGTCAGCCAAACTTATGCAAGCGTATGTGGAGGAACGATAAAGTTGTCTCTGTGTGACGTATAGGTTAATGGGTTTGAGCTGTGGGATTGGTGAACTGACCAAAGCATATGGGTATGAGGTGTTTTTGGCCCTTTATTTAATTCTGTGTGAACATGGGCTGCTTTGTGTATCCGGCTGCTCCTGGTGCTCTTGTGTTGAGGGGGAGCCATGAGTAATGATTAAGTTGTCTTTGTGTGACCTATAGATTACGGGTTTGAGCTGTGGAGTTAGCCAAACTTGTGGAAGCATATGGGTAGACTGACTACATTACTCCCCTTTGGTTGTAGCTGGTCATTATCAGACCCCCCTCCTCCCCCCCTGTGAACATGGGATGCTTCGTGCTGTGTAGTCAATCTAATTGATGTGAAGGGAAGTCTTGGAGCAACGGTAATGAACTCTCCCTGTGACCTTTAGGTTATGGGTTTCAGCTGTGTAGTCAGTCTAACTGATGCAGGGATATGGGTAGACTGCCTAATTTACGCCCTTTGGGGTGTGGATGGTCCTTCTCCAAACCCCGTGTGGAAGCTTGATGCTTTGTGCATTGGGCTGCCCCTGTGCTCTTATGTTTATTTTGTTTATGTTGAAAGGAACTGCATTGATTTGGGATTTTTTTTCATTTGACTGGTCGATCTTTGTTTTTTTTTTCTTTTGGGTTTGTGATTTGATGTGTCTTTTGATTATGAACGCTGAAACTTTGAAGGTAATTGCAGGGGTTCCCAAGAAGTGATATTGATATCCCAACTGTGCGTGCTGACCGGTGTAGGCTTGCTGGTAATGCTCATAAACGCCTGTTTAATTAGTTTTTTCTGCATTTTGGACTTGCTGGGGTTCGTAATCTTACCAAAATTTGCCTGTTTTTTCGCCAAAGCTTTAGTGAATGAAGTTGCTTAGGACTTGAATTTGATGTCATAACTTTTTGGAAGTTATCAGACAACCCCATCAGCCCTTAGGCAACAACCTTATGTGCAGGAAGTATGATCTAACCAAAGGTTGTAAACTCTCGATTTTATTGTCCAAATTCTTGGTTCTGCACCTCCAAAACGTGTTTACTTAGTGTAAGGAAGTACAGAAACGAACATGTTAATATTCAGAAATAAGGAGCTCACAGCTCACTTAGATGTTAAGATTTGTGGCTTTTATCGGGAAAGAGACATTTTTCATATAGAGTTGACGATCAGGTTATTGTGTGAACATGTAAAGTATAGGTAGATTCTTTTGTATCTGGAAGTTGTAGGTGTTTTCGCAGGTGCCTAAAATTAGCATTTGAGTTTTCTAAGTGAACATGCTGTATTTAGTTTTTATCTATATATCATCCTAATGCAGAGATTCAGGAAGAAAGGATGCTGTTTTGTTTTTAATATAATCATTATTCCGGATCATGCGATGTTTTGCACATCAATTGCTGGAACATCAGAAATCTGCCATCTGTATTCTGTAGTAATGTTGTATATTTTATTGTTACTGTTCCCATAACTGCTCATGTTTCAGCAGCAATATAGGAAATTGTATCTGCTTTTCTCTAAAACCGCATTGTGTTTCCACACTGCAGAGCTACGTCACGATCACAAGATCCTAACAGAAAAAATAGACCAAAATATTCAAGTTCTGCATTCAGCACGCCTTACTTCTACACCTTCTGTCAAAGATTCAGGTAAGTGACATTGGTGGATTATAACAAACAACTTTTTGATAAGAACATTGTCATACTGCTACTTAAAGAATCTATAGTTTTGTCTGAGTAGGTCGGTAAATTTTTTATCAGCAAGTGGGAGGGGCAGGTGCATGAGCAATAGTAATACTTTTCCTTGTGCATCTGGTGTTTTTAGTAGAGCTGATTTACATTTTCCATCCTTAACCATCATCTTTAGTATATGGACGTTATTATTAAGCCAAAGTGCGTATCCAACTGATCATCTTTTGTGCATGCTTCGGCATCAAATCCTATGTTTGCTTGTAAATTCTCATTCCATCCTGCTATTTGGTTTACAGGGAAGGGCCAAAATGCCCTAACCTATTGAATTTGGCCAAAAATACCCTCCTTCGACCAATTAGATCCAAAATACTCTCAACATTATTTTTAACTTAAAAATGCCTCTTAACCTATTGAATTTGGCTAAAAAATTCCCTCCCCCCACCTATGAACCAAAAACAATGTTGAACATTTTCGGTCCGATAGGTGGAAAAGAGAGTATCTTTTGGCCAAGTTTAACAAGGTTAGGGACATTTTTATGCCGAGAAATAACAGAGAGGGCATTTTTTATCCAATAGAGGAAAAGAGTATTTTTAAGCCAAATTCCATTGGTTAAGTATCTTTTAGGCTAGTTTACTAAGGTTAGGGACATTTTTATGCCAAGAAATTACAGTGAGGGCATTTTTGATCCAATAGAGGGAAAGAGTATTTCTAAGCCAGATTCCATTAGTAACGGTATTACTTGCTCAAGTCATACTACTTCCGAATTCTTGCTTAAACATCCTTGTGCATGTCATGTGCATCACTACATGTACTGATACTTCGAACCATTTTCTAGAAATTGATATAGAATTTTGATCTTCTTGTCTGGTATTTGTATAAGAGCTATTCTAAAAAGTCACCGAGGATGCTAGTGTATCAGTTTCATTGTGTGTTTTACTCTTTCCGTTTTAGTCTGTGTAAAAAAAATGATATCTTTGTATAGTTCAGAACTCCTTAACTTGAAAATTTACTCTTAATAACATGCACGTATAGCCATAGACATGTCATGACTAAGACCGCATGTTGTAGGGGACTTAGGGTATGTGCCGTAAGTCGTTCTTTCTTTCCTATGCTTCGTAGAATTTCATATAAAACGAAATGTTAATGGAAATGTTAAGTGAGTGTACAGTTAATGGAGCATTTTCTTGGGGGAGGCCCTGACACTATATTTTGTTCCTTTCTTCCAAGATGACGCTGCTGGTTTAGGTGTCCAAGGATCTACTGTCAATGTTGGTTCCTCATCATCTCTGGGCAGGTACACTGTGGCAGCTGCTACAAGTGCCGCCATGGACGTGGACGTAGTTCTCAGCAGACCCTTTGCGGTGATTGATGAAATAACCGAAGCATCTCCAGCTGCAGAGGATGGTTTACAACTTGGAGATCAGGTTGTGAAATTTGGGAATGTCCAGTCGGGTGAGAATCTGTTACGACAACTTGCTGCTGAAGCACAGTCGAACCAGGGGTGCGCTGTATCTATGACAGTCATTAGGCAAGGTGCTATGACTAATGTACAAGTGACGCCAAGAGTGTGGCAGGGTCGCGGCCTGCTTGGGTGCGTACATTTATCTTCCTTGTTAGTTAATTCGCAGAACAATCCCTTTTTACCGTTTTTCTTTTCTTTCCTTCATACGCGTATCATCTTAACCTGCAATCCATTTACATCTGCAGATGCAATTTTCGGATCTTATGATGAGTTTGTGAATGGTACGTCACAAAGAGTTGATACGAAGACGGATTCATTCGGATCGAGTGGGATTGCTTTCTAACAACTATTGAATTGCATATGGACGGATTGGGGGGTTTCCTATATTTGAGCTCATTTTGATCCTTATAAAGACTAATCGTTGATGTACGTTCTTACACATTTTAAAACTCCATGGATGATTGGATCATCCTTCTCGCCTTCTCCACTTAAATTCTAGATTCGAACCCATAACATGGGCATTTCAAAACTCAACGGACAATTGAGCTAGCCCCTACTCTTTTCCACTTAAATTCTAACCTCTTGTATGTGAAAAAGTTCATACCCATGACGTGCACCCACTTAAATTCTAATCACTTGTATGCAACAAGGTTCGAATCCATGATGTGCGCCAGATTCCCTAGTCTATCTTGACAGCACAAACTCAGTCCAGATAATTTTCTCTCAGACTTGATACACATCACAGCTTGTTCTTCAATTAACTACAAGATGCTTGTGTATATGTATACAACATGTCAACAACATACCAATGTAATCACAAAAGTTAGAGTGACTGTTTTCGATATATCTTTGACTCAAGGAAAAACATTACAAAGCAGTCTGAGAGGGGGGGGGGGGGGTTTCACAAACATCACAATATGTTCCCCTAAGTTCTATGCTAATTATGTACTTGAGTGAGTATAAGACTAACTATATATTGGATGACCACAATCATTCTTAAAAAACTGGAGTACACTCTTCTAAATTTCTACAAGAAATCCCTATGAGGAAAACTGAATCAAAGCAGCTAACAAATTTAGCAAGGCTTTATTTCAAATCCAATACTCAATAGAGTTCGAGCCGATTCCATTGCTTTCTCTCCTCCAACATCCAGTTTCTCACCTGTCAACTCACCTTCTTTATCCACAGACCATTGTGTGGTCGATTTTTGATGTTGTAACGGTTCAGGTTTCTTAGTGTGCATATTGGCTAAGGAAGCTGAGGCAGCAGCAGCGATAAGAGGTGCACTTGGTGGACCATGACGTTTTTTGGGTACGGGCATGTCATGATCGTGTACTCCCTTGTATGTTATTGTTAGTGCACTTGTGGTATCTACAACCCGCTCAATGTGCTTGCGAACAGGACATCCAGCTGATGTACAGCGATAATAGTTCCTAAAGGTCATCCAGGAAATAACTTAGGACGGAGCAGGAGAACCAAAGAAGCAACACAAAGTATACTTTTGATCAAGATAGTGAATTAAGCGTAAAGTTGATAAAAACAAGTAATATGTGAGAACCAACTGAGCTACTAACATTTCCCTAAAATTTTATTAGAAATGCCATAAAAAAAAATTCTAACTTGAAAAGGGAAACTAGCAGGAAAAATGTTACTGGAATAATACCTAAGACTCTAACAGGACGGAATAGTGTAAGAAGAGCGGCACTATCATCCATAACCTTTGACAACTATATTGCTCAGATTCTCCAAAAATGTTGCCGTATCCGTGTAGCATTCTCCGAAAATGCACTACTTTTGGAGTATCCAAATGTACCCATCGACATTTTTGAAGAGTCCGAGCAACTTATTTTAACAGAGAAGAATAAGGTGCATGAAGAATAGAACTCTCATCTATCAACACAACCCAAACAAAAGGAAACGAATGGGAGAAAATAGAAAACACTCCAGTGTTGAGTCAAGATATGCATTTAGTGTGGCATCACTTCATTTTGGCTCTTAGAATTTCAGTGAAAGGCAGGCAGAACAATCGAATGATTCATCAAGTGTACGACATAAAATAATACAGTACCTTGGATGGGGATTTCCCTTCACCATTTTTTGTCCATACTTTCGCCACCTGTAGCCATCACTTGAGATTCCTACATCACAAGCAGCATGCACCACAAGTTTGGGTTTCTTTCCAGGTTTAGAAAGAGATTCAGAACAACTCACGTCACTTTTCCTCGACCTGAAATGATAGGTGAGAACTGTGATCAATCATATGGTTTTGAACATGACGAAAAGCAGCAAAATGACATACTCCCTTCGTTTCAATTTGTCTGTCTTGTTTTGACTTGATACGAAGTTTAAAAAAATAGAAAACTTTTGAATCTTGCGGTCTTGAATTAAAGATATTAAATTGTACCAAAGCGCCTTTTATTCTTGTGGTCTTAAACATGGTATATGGAAAGTTGGAATAAAAGAGTTACCAAAAAAGGAACGAGACATTCTTTTTTAAACGGAAAAGTGAAAGTAAGACAAACAAATTGAAATGGAGGGAGGGAGTAAATTAAATACAAGAGAGAACTTGCCTCTTCGTTTGATCAGGTTCATCACTGTGCTCCTCTTTGATAGTGATTTCAGTGTCGGTGTCAGACTCACCGGAATCCTGATTTGCTGTCTCCGCGATTGGAAAACTTTCTTGTAAATTTTCTTTTAAAGAGGATGCCACAGTCTCATTAGAATTTCGATTTGGATGAGCTATTATACTTTTGCCATTGGTAGGCGAAGACAATACTGCAGACTTGCTTTCCCTTGAGCAGTTTACTCTTTGGGGTGGATCATGATTGTGTTGATTTCTATAAATGATCTCCATAACACGATTAGTGTGATCAGAGCACTCAATCTTCTTGGCAAAGCACTCAGAATGAGTGCATCGGTAATAACTTCGAGAACCTTGAGGACTTTTAACTTGCTTTTGACCATACTTCCGCCAATTGTACCCATCACGGGTTGGTGTCTTTAGAACTGGTACAAGAGGTAGAACCTTCACATCGGAACTCTGCTTAGCCACTTCTCCTGTACTACGATTTACTACTGTTGACAATCGTCTTTCTGCTAGAGTTGGACTAGGCACTGATGAAATGGACTGTGCAACAGATATAGAGGACAGCTCCAATGAGGATGCTTCATCAAGCACGCGTTGCTGATGTTCTGTTCGTGCTTGAGCCTTCAAAGATCCAGACTTGGTAACACTATTTCTATCCTGCACACAACATGAAATGACTCATTTGTCGTCACCCGTCCCGCAAATATACATATCCAGTTCCAGCAATTGTCTGAATTAACTTTTCAGTACAAAGTATAACATTAGATATTCTGGAAAACATAATGTATTAACCTACAACAGTAAATTTGACTATTACTCATTTATAGCATCATGTCGCAAATAATCTTGCAATTTGAGATATTATGAATTAGAGTGGACATGTGATGATCACCAGGCAACTTGCACACCCCTCAACTATTCCACGAGGTATCTGCTACTTGAGTACTTTCCACCGGCACAAGCACTGGGTAACTACATCCCCAAGGTTCAGACAGATGGGAAGACGCCTAGAATTATTTTTTTTCGGTCTCTGTTGTTATTTTAACCGTGGTCTCCAAGGTTTGCACCTACTTCATTGACCACTAGACCACATGTCATGTTAAGGTTAATAATTTGATTTTAGGACACATTTAACAAAGTATTGCTCAGTAAGGAAACAAAATCTAATGCACAAAACAACTGTCTCAATCCCAAATAATTGGAAATAGCTAAATGAATTGACACTGATCATGTTTTCTCCATTTAAGTTCAGTCAACTCATTGTCATTATTGTATCAAATAAAAATAAAATGCAAAAAAAAAGCCAAATATACAATACTAATAAAGATAATATACTAACATAGCAACGTCTCACTTTGGAATAGATTGAGGGACTTATGTGTTATGTCACAAATCCAATCCTAGGCCAAACTAGCTTAAGTCGAACAGTTTACGTGAGAAGCATAGAGATGCAGACCCATCATCCCTGAGTTCTCTTGTCTCATGCATTTCAGCATGTCTTAAAAGGCTTCATACTTCGTAGATGTGATGGGGTTACTTCATTTACATTCTGACGCTTATATAGCTCTCCCAGGGAAAATGCCTAGATTTGCAGTTACAACATCCATCAGAGTTTATGTGATATCTCAAGCTCCTGCTGCACATCAGCTTAACGTATTCCTACTGGCTTTCCATCACCTAATAAAGCTTCCCAAGATCAATCATAACGAAGAAAAGAAGGTACATGATGTCACTATACTCCATTTTCAACTCCTACCTAACTTGATCTTTTAAGGCAAAACTACTTTGTTGCATTCTCCATAAAACTCAAATTAGGATAACGAGAACTTCTAAATCTTAAGAATAACTTTGTATATGCAACATGGAATGTGCATCAGATCTTGCAGAACCGATGATCATGCATCCTATTTACCACATTAAACTCAAGAAATCTTGATTTATCTTGCAGAAATTTTGACTCGATTGTGTACAGATACTAAAGTTTTAGCTTTAGCAGAATCTGACCTCCGTAACCTTATCATCCTCGTACATATCTTTATTTTTTTTTCTGGGCATATCTAAACAAAAGCAGCGAACTTTCGAGTCCAAAACTCCAAATAGTGACAGAGCAATCACCTTGAATTTTCTAATCTGCGCATGTCCACCCCTATCATGAATTACCTCGGTATCTCTGTGATGCCATTCAAATACACTGCTTCGTTTTTCTTTTTTCGAGTAACATTCAGATACATTGCACGCCTATATGATTATTATACCAAGATAACTGAAAAACTAAATATTGTAAAATACAACAACAACAAGTGAGGTCTCAGAAGGATAGTATGGACGTAGATCTTATTCCTACAATAAAATTAAAATATGCTACCACAGCTTTTCCACTCAAACATCTCCCACGTCTCGAAATAGCTAGACAAACTATCATTTTAAAAAACAAGCATCAAGTAAAAGCAAGAAATTGCGTACCTTGATTTTGTTTGAGAAACCAAATGGTGACAGTTCATATTCCACTGGTACTTCTGTCAGATTATTCAACACAATAATTATCAGAAATTTTGTAGATAATTAAGCATGAATGCACAACTCATGATCATAATCTCTCCACACAAACAAAAACAACGCAAAAGCACTTAATTTTAAATATAATGGTCAAAGACACACTTGAAGTATCGCATTTACTTGAACTAGCAAGTAATCATTTACCAACTATTTATCAAAACGCACCTCAAGTTATTCCCCTTTTCTACCTAAAAACTCACAAAACTCATGATCATAAATTATTTATTTTTGGTAAGGAAAACTCGTGATCATAACCTCTCCCACATCGAAAAAAAAAACTCAAAAGGACTTACATTTTAGGCATAATGGTCAAACACACACATGAAATATCATATTTTTGTGAATTCCCCACATGAACTATTTGGCGTTCACTTTTATTACATGATTTATCAACAACTATTTATCCAAACACAGTTTAACTATGAGTTATTCAAGTGGAAAACTTGCAAATGATAGCTGAGGTGTGTTCTAATAAATAGTCGGTGATAATTCAAATAGAAAAAATAAATACCTAATAGTTCAAGTAGAAAAGTCGCGAAAACATGATACTTTTGGTGTGTTTTTGACCATTAGCTCTACATTCTATGGTTATATATATGCATGAAACAGGAAATAAAACTCGAATGCATGGCAATCGATGTAGCCTAGAGATCAATAAAAAGGGTTGAATATTATGAAATCTCGAATTCAATTCCGAGTATATACAAAATACTACTTCCTCAATCTCAATTTAGGTAATATTATTTAACTTGACACAAAATTTAAAAAGAACGACTTTCAAAACTCTCTCTAAGGGTGAAATAGACATAAGGCTCGTGATAACGCTCTTGTGGAACTAGGCTCAAATTTAAATTGTTGCTACTGCATAAAAAGATGTGTCCTTTTTTTGGGCTTGGACTAAAAACAAAAAGGAGCTCGTAATAACTGATAAAAGTTGCTGTGTCGCATGATCAAAAGGCCACGGATTCTAGCCTTGGAAACAATGAAATGCAAGGTAAGGCTGCATAGATGCAAAGTAACAGATATCTCATGAAATTAGCGAAGTCATGATCGAAACACAATGATTAAATGTATAGAAATTGATCCAAAAATTAAAACATGAACTAATAAACACACTCAATTTTTTCACAATCAAAAATTAAAAAAAGCAAGAAAAAACGAATTATACGGCATTGAACAGTACCAGAAAGTTGGTAAGAGGGACAAAACTCTCTATCGAATTCCGATTGGCTATCATTTTCAATTTGTACGGATGATTGTACGGCTAGGGTTTCAGAAATTAAACCTTCCGTCTTCGATTCTCGTAGATTCTCAGCTCCATTGTTACCGTTAATTACTTCGTCGCCGTTGTGTACGGAGGAATTCTCGATTTTTTTGCTGTTTTTGTGTTGTTCTAGATTCGAATTTTCCGGTACGGCTGATGTGGAGCTGTCGATTTCGTCATCCATGGCGGATTCCGACGAGCACACACTGAGTGTGTGACTGTGTGTGAAAAAAATGAATAAAGAGGAAGAAAGAAGGTAAAGGTATTTCAGAGTGAACTTTTTCTTTTTAATAATATTTTGTCTTTTTAACTTTTTTTCTTTTTTTAAGCATAATTTAATAACATAAAGTATTTGATGGTGACAATTATTTATTTTTAAATCAAATTATTTTTTTTATTTTGATTTTTTTAAATATAATATCCTATGTTTGGAGTAGTCGGGTTTATCCCATGTTGTCATTATCTGCCTTATATTTGTTACTTTGTTTGTTATTTTTTACTGCTAT
>JAPFFP010000098.1:763983-777484 GCA_026153255.1 Solanum medicagineum
AGTGTAGGTTCTAATAAAAGATTGTCTGAGATTGACTTAATTTGGACATTGAGGCTAAATCGTTGGATTATTGGTTGTCGAATAGATACTATGTCTGGAGAATTTGTAACGGTAGATTGTTGATTTGATCCTATTGCTGTTTATGTGTATCTATTGATGGCAGAGGCGGAACTTTACCCATTTTTTCCCACATAGCAATAGATAAGTGTGTCAAATTTACTACAGCGTTAACAAATACTGAATTCTGAACCCATGGTTCAAAAAGTGCAATTGATCGATCGTAAGAATCAAAGGTTGAATCTATCAAAGCATAAATTCTCGATATTCTTCTGATAATGCAAATGGTTTTCGAAATGAGCGGCATTTTCTTTTATTCTTAATCTAAATGCGTTCTGCATATTTGCAGCTTCTTGCGCCAAAGACGTAAATACCTATTGCAGATGAAGTCATCAAGTCATGTGGAACAGCAAGAACGAGCAGCACTGCGGAACTTGGAGTTCTGTAAGAACGGTATGAAAGATCTATTTTCCAGCAGAAAGGAGGCAAAGCTACACAAACTGCCCCCTCTTGTTGGGACGAAACAGAAAGCGAGGATTCAAGTTGCGAAGGAAGCTTCCTTGCAGAAGACGCCTGCTGATATTCTTGTGAATCATAAGCAGGCATTACCTATGGGAAAAGACGCTGTTCAACGTAGTACAGTTTCAAGTTTGAAGCACAAAGCCAGAGTATATAGTGGAAAGGAAGTGCTACTCCAAAAGGCAGCTCCAGCGTTAGATTTGAATCAGAATGACAGATCATTTGCTGGGAATGGTTTTGTTTCGAGGGGCACCATGCCCGTCTTTGATTTGAATCAGGAAACTGGTCATGGCGGGAAAGATGTTGTATTGCCTAGTCGAGCTCCAGTCATTGATTTGAATGAAATCTCGGTAAGTATCTGAACAAGAAATCCCTAGTTTGAACTTAAACGAGTCTTGAAATATAGAAATGCATCGTTCTTTTTTGGGGACAGTTTAAAAAGAAAAGAGTATTGTATAAAATGTAACAGAGGGTTGTATATGTCACACACTTCGCGAGTAATACGTTTTAACACTTTGCTTTTGACATCTCATTTTGCAGATGGGGGAAGAGGAGCCCCAAGCAAATTCTGAACCAGTGAACTTTGAGGAGCCAACGAGAGGATTGATTCAAAACATGAACGATGATCAACACAGAGACTTAAAGCTATCGATATGCAGAAATGTGGGAGAAGGAACTTCTCGTGTTGAGAAGCGGAAAATATCGTGGCAAGATCCTGTTGCTTTGAGGGTTTGATCCATCCTTCAATTTTCAATAAATACCACTTAAAACTTTTTGATCTGGGCGAGCGCTATGGAAGTTGTAGCTTATCCAAAAGAGGTTTGTAATGACCCTTGAGGATTTATCCTTTATTAAAAAAAAATTCGAAGTTACCAATAGATGTCTTTTTCCCCCCTCAATATGTAGGTATGCTTTATGCGTTTTTGTGTAAAGATAACTCAGATATATCTAGTGATAATGATACACATGCTATATTGATTGGCAATGATGAAAATATAGTCAGAATAACTGCTTTTTCTACATCAACTAGAATGTATTCTTCAAGTAGTTCCCTTGAGTAATGCTATGGTGGCTTCTTGACTTTTGTTACTTTGATTTGTTTTTCTTAGAGTTGAAGGTCTGTCGGAAATAATCTCTACCGATGGTTTGTGTATACTTGTGGGATTATGTTGGTGGTGGTGATGTTTTTGTTGGAGAAGTTTGCAATGCATCTTATATTTGATTTCTGCATTGGATTGAGACGAGTTTAAATGACGCAACATGAAATATTTAGTTGATCCTTGCTTGGAATTGAGACATCACTCTTGTATGCATTGCACTTCTGTTTACCAGGAACTACCTCAAGCAGGCTATAACTTGTAGAAATTAACAGTTAGATGTGATTTCAAATGAGGAAAACCTAGTCAGAATGGAATTGAAATGGTATTTGTACTGGGATGACCATGGAGGATATGACACGGAAGTTGTTCATCTATCCTAGAGCTGAGTGTTACAATCTTCCTACCATCACAAGGTAGGATAAGATATACTTACATACTACCCTCTCTAGACCCCATATGTGGGATCTGATTGATCGAGCATCTTATAGCTCGTCATGCAAGCTAGCAAAGCCAGCGCAAAAGCAGCTCCGAAATCCACACAGGTACTTCAAAGGAGGTTAACCTGGATTTGTTGTTGTATGTCAAGGGCAAGGCCAATGACATGTCATGTACCTACCTTGATATGAAAAAACAAGTCATAATTGTTTTTCCAACCAAACCCAATTGCATAAAGTTTTTTTCAGTTTTGCAAAAACTGAAAAATAGCTAACAATTTAAACAGAGCTAGATAGTTAAAGAGTACAACATCACAATTGCTTGACAAGTTATCAACAGTTAACCTCACAATCCCTCCCCTAAAATCTACATCTTAACCTATGGAACTTCTGACAATAACTGAAACTCAGTTATCGCCGGTGGTGACCACTTCTTCCTGCTTGTCGGGGTTAATGCCATCAACACCCGCACCCACCTCATTGATCGCTTCAGTTTCTGCAACATCGTCTACTGCTTTATTAACAGTTTGAGTGCTGTCAACCTTAGCAGCTGAAGTAGCAGCAGCAGCGGTGCTGAGCACCAGCAGGCGAGCCTTATGCTTCTTCCCTACCCTGTGTGCCTCCAATGACACCTCTGAATAAGCCCCTACCTTGCATGTTGCGCACCAAAATGGGAACAACTTCTTCTTCTTACCAGTCTTCTGCTTTTTTGGAGCTGCATCTGCATCTTCACTTTTGTTCATGTCATCAGCAGGGTGATCCACAGATGGGGTGATGGTGTCCTTTGCATCTTCCTTCTCCAAAAGTACCAGAGATGATCCTTCCCCTGATTTGTTATGAACCAAGAATTCAACTTTGGGTTTTACCACTTGATCCACGCTCAGATTGCCGCTGGCTTCTGGAAGGTCAGTAACTTTAGGTTTCTTTGGGAAAAGACCGATACTGTAGTTCTTACCAATCCTATGTTCTCGCAAAGCAGCTTCCTTGGATTTGTGTTTCTTTCCTTGGAGGTGATCATTCAGGCCACGCTCACTTGTCGTACTTACCTGGCAAAGTGCACAACTCCAGTCCTCTTTATCATTTTTCTTTGGAACAACGAATGGAGGAGGCTGGCTGGAAATCTCCACTGGTGGTGTGACAGCTTTTCGTTTTGCTCCAGAGGTACCCTGAAACCAAAAGCTCAAGAGAAGTTTGTAAACAAACAATGCTTCAAAATTCAACCAGATTAGTGATGCAAGGTACTGATATCCTATTATACCTAATTAACTTCATAAAATCGAGATAAGCGATAAGAGCCAGATTTTACACAAATAATGGATATCGGTATAGTTTAAATGTTTGGAACTTCTGATTTTTTCTAATATCGCACCAAGCCAGCGTCAGGCATAACACTGAAGCTAACATCAAATTATCAGAAAACTCTGCCTACACCTAATATGTGCACTGCTTTATACAGAGATACACCCAATGTACGCATACCTTACCCTTATCTTTGTGAGATAGAGAGGCTGTTTCTCCTACTTTAGAAACCTTGGTAGTTATCAAAAAGCCCTGGAGGGGAGATAAAAAAATAATTACAGATAAAATAGAGTCGATCTACTTCCTTATTCTTCTTGCTAGATCAAATTGGCAGGTTAGAGAGCTACCAAGGGTCCAGTTAAAATTCTACCGTTCAATAAAGGAGAAGCATGCAAGAAAAAGGGGAAAATAAGTACACGCACGCACACAGAAATACATAAAGACAACGAGAGAAAGGACCTTTGAGACTGCATTGTAAACAGTCGTAAGCTTAGCTGCAATCATGCATTGGAGGGGAGACAATAGTGTTAGTTACAAACCAATACAAAGCATAAAGATGGATATATGCATTGACTGATTTTAGCAATTATTTTGAATAGAATCCAGAAAAACAATTCTATCAAACTACTCACTTCATCCACAAGAGAGAGAGAGAGGAAACAAAAGATTAGAAAACTTTAACAGAAATATTAAGTATGATGTCTAGTTCAGGATAGCAAAATGGAATAGACATACAGGATGAACGCAAAAAAAGACATACTGACCAGCAAGATGATCTTGTCTTTATCTTTGCTAGGCTCCAAAGGTGGCTGCAAGTCAGAAATCATTGGCATTGAACTGTGGAATACAGGCTCCAAGGCAGAAATTTGTGGCTCCACACTTCGCTGCTGAAAAGGATTCTCTGAAATCCGCTCCTCAAATGGTATTAGTTCAAGTCTCCCAGTCTCATTTCTTGCACCCAATCTAGAGACTGGTATCCCCCTTCCAGTCCGGTCCTCAAATGACCTTGCAATTCTTTCCTCTACAGACCTAACAACACTCTGTTGATTCAACACTGGAAGTGTGGGAGAGAAACTCATTCCCGCTGAAGAAAAAGGAGCCAATCCCTCTCTACTCTGCTGTGCTAGTTGTCTTCCCATCATGAGCTCTCTTCTTACTTCCAACTCCAGCATGCGTCTTCGAGCAACCTCTTCTGCAATAATCTCCTCTTGAATTCGCTCCTTCTCAATCTCTCTCTGGATTGCCTCACGCATATTGGCAGGTTGGTTTTGGATACGACCGAGGTTGTTTTCAAAATGAGGCGCCACATAGCCAGCTGAAACTTGTGATAAACATCGCAAAGAGGCACAACTTAGTCTCAAAATACAATGTACAACCATAAATTGGACAATGCAGGCACCATGAAATCAAGCAAAGTCAGGAGCAACAAAAAACCTCAAACTTAGAAATTCATCTCTTCAAAGTAACTACATTTCATCCACTTCAGTTCTGTGCTTGGTTAGCACAGGCATACACAATTCCAGGACATTCAACAAATCAAAAGTTGATCTTTCTCTTAAATGAACACCATCAAGGATAAGACAAATACCATACTCGTTAGAAATTAAGTAAAAAGAAGAAACAAGATTACAGAAGGAAAAAAAAAAGGGCAGTTGCTTTTGGAAACACTTCATGAATAGAGTGATTCCTGTCTTTTGGGGATAGAAAATAATGCTCTTCTAAGGATACAAGCAGATTTTACCAGTTATCTAAAAGCAGCTGGCTTTGGCAATGGAAAAATGTTAAAAATATTCAAAAACAAAACAAAACAAAACCTTTAAAGGTTTAATTGTTTCAAAAAGTCATAGCCTTTCAAGACAGATACTTCTTTCTACTAATTAACTTTCCTAAATCAAATTGCCACAAAAAAAGGGTGATGAAATACTTATAGATTTGTTCCTTCTATTGCACTTCCAATTTAGGATTCCGAGTCTTGCACATTTATCAACTTTCCTGAAAAGGAATGCATCATCCTCTTTACTCAATCACCATTGACACTTCAGTATAACAAACCACACAACACTAACACTACTCTCCGCCTCCTCAATTAATTACATTCTCATCGATATGAACCAAAATGTCTCCAATTGTACTTCGCAAAGGCTAACACAGAACATGAGCAAAACCAAAAATCCCTTGTATCACTACAGAGTTCATCCAACAGACAAAGAAAAAGATCAAAAATCCAAACTCCGCCTCTGATTTCTCTAGTTGCATTTTCAGTCCATTGAACAGAAAATGAACTACTCTCCGCCTCGTCAATTAACTGCATTCTTACCCAGATTAACCACATCATCTGCAAATTTACTACACAGAGGCCAACACGAAACACAAATAAAACCCAAAGAAAAATAATGCTAACACTACTTTCCACCTCCACAATTAACTACATTCTCATCGAGATTAATCACATTGTCTCCCCTTATGTGTTCCAGATTAGCTAACACAAACCACAAATAAAACATAAAGCCCCTTCTGTCACTACAAAATTGTCCATTGAACAGAAAAATAATGCCAACGCTACTCTCCACCTCCTCAATCAAGTAAATTCTCACCTAGAGTAATTGCAAATGTTTCTGAAAGTACTCTACATAAGCTAACACAAACCACAAATAAAACCCAAAATCCCCTTCCATCAATACAGAATTGTCCATGAAACAGAAAAACAATGCTAACACTACTCTCCACCTCCTCAATCAACTACACTCTCAACCAGATTAACCACATCGTCTCCCAAATATTTCACATAACCTAACACATAACACGAATAAAACCCAAAACCTGGATAGTCCCATTGAATAGAAAAAGAATTCTTACGGTACTCTCCGCGTCCACGATTAACTACATTCTCACCCAGATTAACCACAAATGTTTCCTAATGCACTTGACATAGACCAACACAGAACCAAAAATCCTTTCTTTAGTACAAATTGTTAATTGACCAGAAAAAAAAAGTGAAAATCCAGAAAAAGGGAATAAACCTCGAATGACTTGTTGAGTGAGGTAAGTGAGAAACTGATGTAACTGATGACATGTACAACCCATCGGAGGAGGAGGAGGAGGAGGATGTGTAATCATCATCGGAAGAGGAGGATGTGTAATCATCATCATCATCGGACAAGGATATGTATAACTCATCGGAGCAGGAGGAGGAGGATGTGTAAGCATCGGAGGAGGAGGAGGATATGTATAACTCATCGGAGGAGGAGGAGGATGTTCGCCGATCGCTTTATACTTATAATCCACCAAAATTCACTCCAAAATTTTGATTTTCACTTTTTGCAAGTTCACGACGCAAAAACAGAAATCGATATGATAGAGAGTGAGATTGAGAGCAAAAATGGCAGATGGGTTTCTCAGCGAACAGTACTTTAACAAAGTGGGGTGCATCAAACAGTGATTTAGGCTATGTGTCAAAAAATCAGAGAGACCTTTCTTTGACCAATGACTGAAGTTTTACTTCAGTAGAGACAGATGTACAAAGCATTTTACCTGAGTAGGATTTTTTTCTTTGGGATTAAATTATGGCCATTGGGCCTTTTATTAATAATAAAAGAGGAGTACAAGCAGAAGGCGGGTAAAGGAAGGCCCAACCCACTAAGCAAAGCCCAACCCTCCCCTACAAAAGCCCCTATATCTGCGTAGACCCCTCAGTTTCCTATTTCGTCTTTCAAAGTACACCAGATGACTCGAACTCACAGCCTTAGGGTTAGAAGTGATGCACCCTTGATGACTTGAACACACAGCCTTAAGGTTAGAAGTGAAGGGTGCTTACCATTCATGCAACTCCTCTTATCTTAAGGAAAGGATTGCACCCTAAGTGATGTGATGTAAATAATTTATTCTAATCTAATATCATTAGTAATTGCTTGCTAGAACTCGTGAATTGAGCTCGTGCCTTAATAATTGCTTGCTCTAACTGGTAACTTAGTAATTGTTGGCTCGAACTCGTGACCTATAAATTACATGCCAACTTTATCACTGCTTCAATATTGGTACATAAGTTTTGGATGGTTGTTACCTATTGTAGGGATTGCTTGCCCAAACTCGTGACTTAATTCACACAACTTTCATTGCTTCAATGCACCAAAGCTTTGGATGGTTGTTACCCACTGTAGTACCTATTTGCTTGAACTCGTGACTTGTTAGTTACACGACAATTTTATCATTACTTCAATGTAACAAAGTCTTGGATGGTTGTTACCTACTGTAGTAATTGCTTGCTTGAACTCGTGACTTGCTAGTTACATGACAATTTTATCATCACTTCAATGAAACAAAGTTCTGAATGGTTGTTACTTACTATTGTAATCTAATTTTACCAGTTATCTAAAAGCAGCTGCTTTGACGAAGGGACAATGTTAAAAACATAAAATTAAAAAAAAAAATTAATCTTGAAAGGTTTTATTACATCAACAAGGCACAACCTTTCATAACAGATAGTTCTTTGTACTAATTAGCCATCCAAACTCAAATTGCCACCCCAAAAAAAATGATGAAATAATTATTCTCTGCTACACAACAACATTAACACTATTCTCTGCCTCCTCAATTAACTAAATTCTTAATTAACTAAATCCTCATCAAGATTAACCGCGACGTCTCCCAAAAGTACTCCAGATAAGATAAACACAGAACACATATACGTGAATACAGAATTGTCCATTGAACAGAAAATTAAGGCTAACACTACTCTCCACCTCCTCAATTAAATACATTCTCATCAAGACTAATTACATCGTCTCCCGAATGTACTACACATAAGCAAAACAGAAATAAAACCAAAAAATCCCTTCCACCAATCAACGTCTCTCAAATGTACTCCACATAAGCTAAACACAAAACAAAAATAAAAACCAAAAAACCCTTCCATCAATACAAAATTGTCCATTGAACAGAAAAATAATACTAACACTCCTCTCCGCCTCCTCAATTAACAACATCAACGTCAAGATTAACCACATCGTCTCTCAAATGTACATCCTCATCAAGATTCAGCAGAACATTCCCGAAAGTACTCCACATAAACTACTACAGACAAAACCCAAAAACCCCTTCCTTCAATACAGAATTGTCCATCGAACGGCTAAAACTACTCCCCACTGCCTCAGTCAACTACATTCTCACCTATATAAACCACAAATGTTCCTAACAAGCTTCATATAAATCAACACAAAAACACAAATAAAACCCAAAATCCGGTCCGTCCCATTGAGAATATAAAAACACTTCTAACACCACTCTTCACCTCCTCAATCAACCACATTCTCACCCAGATTAACCACAAATGTTTCTTTTCTGATTAACTTCAAATCAAACAACACAAAACACAGATTAAAAAAAAGAATGCTAACACCACTCTTCCCCTCCTCAATCCAACCACATTCTCACCCAGAAAAACCAAAAAAATTTTTTTTGATAAACTTCATATCAAACAACACAAAACACAAAAAAAGAAAAAAAATTGGTTTTTGAATATAAAAAAGTTGTGGGATTCCATCGGGTATGTTGTTTTCGAATACAAAAAAGAACCACTCTTCCCCTCATCAATCAACCACATTCTCCCCCAGATTAACCACAAACCTTTCCGATACACTTCACACAAACAAACCCAAAACCCAAAATCCTTTTTTTTAGCACAAATCATTCATCAAACAGGAAAAAAAAAATCCAAAATTCAGAGAAACGGAATAAACCTCGCACGGCTTGCTGAGTGAAGTAACTGATGGACTGATGCTGCGAACTTATCGGAGGATGCGGAGGATGTGCATCAGTCGTCGTCATCATCATCGACGCCGGCGGCGGAGTCGTCGATGCTGACGGGTTCATGCTGGCCGAGTTGTAGTTGTAATCCATCAAAATTCACTCCAAAAATTTGATCTTTTTACTTCAAATTCACAATGCAAAAAGGGGAAATCGATATATATACACAGAAAGGGGAAGATTTAGAGCCAAAAGGGTAGGGTTTTTATGTTTTTTTTCCCCCTTTAAGAACACTGATTTTTGGGGATTTGTGTCCTAAAATTCTAAAGACCTTTTTTTTTTATTAATGTATTTCGATACATCCAATGCATAAAGCATTTCGCGAGTAGAATTTAAGAAAAGATTGTACTCTTGAGTCTTGAGTGGTGTGATATGATTATTATTTAATAATCGTTTAAGTGAATTTATTTTTTTTCATAAATAAATTTTGTTATTTTATCTTACAATTTGTTTCGAATTTGGATGTGATGTTATTGTAAAGTCAATTTGAAAATGTTGAATTCGTGTTACGGTCAAGGATTATATGAATTCGTTAATGAATTTTTTTCTTTTGGTGACCAATTTCTATTACCAGATGAACGTTTTTACAAGTTTAAACCTCTAGATTGGATATAGTCCCAAACTTAGAGTTTTTTCTTGTTTTGTCTCTCTACTAGCCTTCTAGGGATAGTAATTTAAATTGCTCATGTAACTATCTAGTCTAGGATTAGTACTACTTCTACGATGAATTTCTTGATGGAGCATTTTTTGCCAAATTTTTATGCTTCTATGCATTTAAAGAATAGATATTGATGATCTCTTGTTCCTTACTATACAGTGGACACAACATATCACTGGATATTTCCCATTTCTCCAGTCTATCTTTTGCATACAACTTCCTGTGTATTGCTAGGTAGAGTATAAATGTCCATATGGGTCTTCCAGGGTTATTATATATCATTCTTCTCCATACAACCTTTGTAAACTCATTCTTATACATCTTGTTGATACTATATATCATGATTTCATTTGTGGAAATGCCAGCTTTCTCTAACCATTGGTATGCTTGTAACATTTTTCTTTACTTGAACCCTGAACCTGAATCTGAATCCTGAACATCCAAGATGCTCGTTTAATGTTCACCCTCTATGACTGTCTGCCCTTTAGATAGTATGTGTGAACCCAAATTATTCAAAGTTTATCTTTCTTATTAGCCAGGTTCCACAAGTGTTTGAGTATAACTTCTTGATTCCATTC
The DNA here is from genome assembly GCA_026153255.1 of Solanum medicagineum. Lineage (NCBI taxonomy): Eukaryota > Viridiplantae > Streptophyta > Magnoliopsida > Solanales > Solanaceae > Solanum > Solanum medicagineum. The sequence continues at coordinate 774,431 of JAPFFP010000098.1, forward strand.
ATGCACTTCCACTGTGTTAACTCCTCCAATTGATTTAGGCAGACATATGGTTTCCCATGCTATGAGTGCCTTGCCTTTATTCTGAACTTCACCATTCCATAAGAATCTTTTGTAAACTGTTTCTACTTCTTCAGCATTTTCTTTGCCTCACCCCTCTTTTAGCTTTAAAATCTGAATTTGGAGCACCATTTACCAATATGGAGTATAATACATGTCATGATCCAGTTGATGAATCTTGTTGGAATTTGTAAGCTATTCAGCATCTCTTCTAAAAAATGTCACTCCACTGAATCATAAGCTTTTGCATATCAATTTTTAGCTAAGTGATATCCCTTTTCTCTCATAACCTTTCACTAACTCATGGCTTAAAATTATATTATCACTGATTACTCTTTCTGACCAGATACTTCATAACCCCTTGCAATCTATATACAAGCATTTTTGAGATAATCTTATAGATTATTGTACAAAAGATAGATAGGTATTCTCTTATAGAACTTGGATGTTGTACTTACGCGACAGAGCAAACAAGTCCTCCTATTTACCGCGATAGTTTAAAAAAATTACAATATTTAGAGATCACAACAACCTAGAGAATGAAATTGAAAATTTGAAGAACCAGGTTTTTAAGCTCAAGAACAAGAACCTGGTTCATTTTTCAACTTCTCTATTTCGTTCTTCTCGCGCTTACTTCAGTCACAGAAGCTTCGTTGATGAAAAGGAATCTCTAAAAATACGCTCCTCAAATGGCGCTACGCCAACTCTCACAATCCCCCGTCCCATCTTTGACAGTGAAATTCTTTCCTCCACGGACGTTACATCATCACTCTGTTGCTCCAAGAATGGAAATCCTTCTCTAATCTGGTATGATAGTTCTTTTTCCATCATGAGCTCTCTTCGTCTTCGAGCAATCTCTTCTGCAATAATCTCCTCTCTGATACGCTCCTTCTCAATCTCTCTCATGATTGCCTCACGCGTACTGACAGGTTGCTGTTGGATGTGATCAAGCTTGTTTTCACAACGAGGCGTCATGTAGCCAGCTGAAAGTTGTGATGAACATAGCAAAGAGCAATAACTCAAGTCTCAAAATACAAACTATAACCAAACCATAATTTGGACAATGTAGGCACCAAGAAGTTGAAACTTAGAAAATTATCTCTTCAAAACATGTGGATGAAAGTGTGTGGGATCCTCTAAAAGTAGTGCACTTCTGAAGGATCCGACACGGGGCAACAATATTTTTAGAGAGTCTGAGAAACATAGCTTAATAATACTAACACTACTCTCCAGTCTCCGCCGCCTCAATCAACTACGTTCTCATCGAGATTAACCACAATGTCTTCAAATTTCCTTCACATAGGCTAACACAGAACAAAAACAAAACACATAACCCCCTTCCATCACTACAGAATCGTTCAACAAACAGAGAAATAAAAAGAGTAAAAATCCTAGATCTGCCTCGGGTTTCTCTCATTGCATTTTCAACGTTAGATATCCTGAATCCCACACTTCTACCAGTTTTCCTGAAAATCACCCTCTTTACTCAATAACTATTGCCACTTTAGTATAATAAACAGCACGACACCACTAATACTACTCTCCGCCTCCTCAATTAACTACATTCTCATTGAGATTAACCATAATGTCTCCTAATGCACTTCACAAAGGCCAACTCAAAACACATATGAAACCGCAAAAATCCCTTCTATCGTTGCAGAATTGATGATTGAACAGAAAATAATGCTAACACTATTCTCCATTTCCTCAATAAACTAGATTATTTCCAAAAAGTCAGTTGGAGGAAGCTGGTTTGTGACAACATTGGCCTTACCTAGATGGATTTTCGGTCTAAGGCTAGCTGATCTAGGAAGGCTCAACACAACGGACAGGTTGTTTAAACAGGGATTGACTACAAATCAGATGTGTCGACTTTGTGAGGTGGAGAATGATACCATACATCGTCTGTTTTTCACTTGTAATGTGCCTTCCCAGGTGTGGCAAAAGTTGTTGTTACAGTGTAATATCAGGGGAACATCTTGTGAATTGAGCTTAAATGGCCTGAACAACATGCTAAAGGAAGAGGTCCAAATGTTGAAATCTATGGAATGATGCTAGCTGCTACTGCCTATTTTCTTTGAAAAGAAAGAAACTTAAGAGAGTTCCCAAGCTCAATACTTAGCTTGAAGAACACAAATTCCATCCTGTTTATCCCTTTTTCTTTAAGAGATTAAACGGTCAAAAACACACCTGAACTATCCAAGGGTATGGCCTAGTGCCGTAGAATACTAAGGCTCAAATCCCTGCAGAAACAAAATAATACAAGGTGATTCTTCCCGTCTATTTTACCCTCATTAGACAGAGTTACCTAGTACCTATTCCTGATACCAAGTGGCAAGTATCCCGTGAAATTCGCCAAAGTGGGTTTTACAACCCAACATCTAAGTTGCTAGGACTCTCCAAAATATTGCCGCACCCATGTCGGATGCTTCATTTATACACTATTTTTCGAGGATCCAACACGCACCCATTGACATTTTTAAAGAGTCCAAGCAACATAGCCAACAATAACTCATTTTCCTTTTCTTACTTAACTATCACCATCTATGTATTAAAACATACCTCAACTATTAGTTGTTCCTTTTTATGTATTAAAACACACCTCGACTACACATTATTCCCTTTTCCTACCTCAACTATCACCATCCTTAGGAAAAGGGAAGATAATTCAAACTAGAAAAAAGAAAACAAAGTAATAGTTGAGGTGAAAAAATTTAGTCTTGACGTGTTTTTAGACCAAAAGAATAGATTTTGCTTAAAATGCATTTTCACTAAAGAATTAATCATCAAACATAAAAATACAACAACAACAACATTACCCAGTGCCTCAAAGTCTCCCGCCCATGGCGGGGTAAGGGGGGTCGGATGTACGCAGCCTGACCCCTATGTTTAAAAACATAGCGCGACTGTTTCCAGAAAACATAAAAATACAACAAACCCCAAAATTCCTTTCATCACCAAGAAACTATTCATCAAACAGGAAAAAAAAGGCGGGGG
>JAPFFP010000098.1:777883-815168 GCA_026153255.1 Solanum medicagineum
GTTTTGGCCGGCCGAAGGGAAGAGGAAAGGGAGGGGGGGGGGGGGGGGGGGGGGGGGGGGGGGGGGAGGTTACCTCTAATGGCTTGTTGAGTGAAGTAAGTAGGAGTTGAAAAATGACTCATTGGAGGTTGTTGGCTTTGTGGTAATTGTTCATCCATCAAAATTCACTTCAAAATCCACAAAATGGCTCTGTGGAAATCAAGATTTTAGAGACCAAAAGAAGCTAGGGTTTCCCTTTTGACAAGATATTTTTTTTTGGTAAAAAAGAGAATTATTTTTAAATTTGTGATTTAAAAGTTAAAATGGTGTGGTTATAAAATAGAGAGTAAAAAAGAAAAAATTTAAAATTAAAATATTTTTAAATGATAGCAAGATGATATTTTTGTACGACAGATTAAAAAGGAAAGAATATCATATAAAATGGAACAAAGTAATAAAATTGTCAATGTTATTTCAATTTAAAAAGGGATAAGAAAGAGTAGTTAAAGTAGGGAAAATTCATTATATTTGTCTTTCAACATTATTAAAAGAGTGTCAGCACATTTGATCTCGTTAGTTTAACATGACTTTAGCTTATTCAGAATATGACCTTAGATGTAAATATATAAAGGTCGAGAATTAATGTACAAGGATAGTAAGTAATTGTGTGTTATTATACTTTAGACGTGGGATAGGTAGTTGTCTAACCTCCTATTCTCTGCTTTCGATATTGATAACATTATATCTTTAGTAATCGCATATTTTCTTATTCTTCAATATATGTCACTATCTGTTATCTCATTTGCTTTGTATCTTTCTCTTTTGTTGTCCTTTTTTTTATTCAGCTTCAAAATTTTTTTTTAAGTCAAAGGTCCATTAGAAATAATATTTTTATCCCATAAAGATAATAATAATAAAATTACGTATATCTTTTTTATATATATTTTACTCTTAGAAATTACAATAAGTATGTTGTTAGTGAAGATTTTTAACTAAATAAAACTATAGTATTAGAAGAATAAGGCACTAAAGACTACAAGATCCAACATTTTAGTGAGTTTGAATCTTGAATAAATTATTTCCTAAAGACTAGCAAAAACCAAATTTTCTAATTACTTATATAAGAACTTAATTAATCACTTAGAACTTTATTTTCACTACATAAAAGTTTATTAAACTTTCTTTTCTTCTTGAAAAAATTTTGTTACATAAAATAAAATATTTTAGAAATGGCTACAAGATGTGAAATTTTCTTGGAGATTTTACTTGCAATCTTGATTCCGCCTCTTGGAGTTTTCTTTAGACATGGTTGCTGCAGTGTAAGACAACCCTTCCGGCCACCCCAACCCCCCACCCCTTCATGATTATTTTCTTAGTCATTTTTTTTATATATATCTAGTATCTTCTGCTTTTGGTCTGATATTTTTGAGACGAGGATCTTTCGAAAACAAAGTCTTTATCTCTATGAGGTAGTGGTAAGGTCTGCGTATATTTTATCCTCTGTAAATCCTACTTGTGAGATTTCAGTGAGTATGTCATTTTTTGTTGTTTGTTATTTTAAGTATTTTTATTGCATGTTTATGATCAAGAAGTTTATTTGAACAACTTATCTTGAAAAATTATAATGGGTATATAAGTCAAAAATTACTTTATATATATACACTGAAAATTTTAATTATATCACAATTCTTTGATTGTTAAAGCGCCACATCGGAAGTCTATTAAGTTAACGCATCATGCTTAGTGATTTTATATCATGATTTTTTAAAAATAAATTTTAGACGATATACATCTAAATTAGTCATACGAATTTGAGTATCAAAGAATCAAATACTTACAATCTTTTCAACACAATAAATTTTGTTAAATACTTTGATTATTATTATTATTATTAATTTAAATTTTATTTTATTTTATTTTTTTTGCAGTGTGAATTCTTGATTTGCTTGGTTTTAACTCTACTAGGATATATTCCTGGAATTATTTATGCAATTTATGCAATTGTGGTTCATGGTCATGACCAAGATGAAGAATGGAGGCCTCTCACAGCCTAGTTATTATAATCTTTTTAATTATATTTTATTTTATTTTTGGAAAATAGGAAAACAATAATCCTAGATTTAAAATTGATCTAGAATATACTTGTTAGTTGATATTCTCTGGTTCTTGAAAAAAAAAATTAATAAAAGTTTTAGCATGTCCTATTTTCATTTTTTTATAGAATAATTAGTGGTAGATTAATATAGAGATAATTTGGGACTTTATGGCAGATATACTTATTATTCGTTCAAATATAATTAGATAAAAATATTCTATATGCAAGAATATAAATATAATTGAGTTGACAAATTAAACACACGTGTTACATAATATTATCGCGATTAAATAAATATATTATTATCTTTTTAATTTTTCTACTTTTGGATGGTCACAAAATAATAATTCCAAATTTTTTTATTTAGAAAATACTAATAAAAAACAATACTATATGCTTTGAAATTCTTTAATATCAAAATAAATATAATCTTTGCTTATGGCTATTATTCCAACTTAATATTGCCTATGGTCTCTTATTTTCCAATTAATTGTGGTACTCAATGTATTTGCTATTTTATTTTTATTGCTAATGATTTTAACCATTCATATCACAAAATTCTAAATGAGAATCATAATTGAAACTATGAATTTAATACGTAACAAATTTTACGATAATTCATCATAAAATTATCGTAAGATTTTTATAAAGTATCTAATTTTACCCTGTTAATATTATATATAGATTTTTTTGAATGATCAAGTATCAAGTCGATGTTTTATTGGAAGAAATATATTATTTTACTAGAGAAAATGAATTAATAAATATTTTCTATCAAAAAAATAAAGTGAATGTACTTTTAATAAAGAATCTAACTCCATTGTTTATTATCTCTCTGCTCAATTATGTTCTTATGAGTTATGGTTGTGCTTGATAATAAGAGTATAACACATTGATTTATGCAAATTAGAGCTATAAACTTAGAAATAAAAATAAAAATTAGATAGGTCATCTACTTCTTTCCAATTTTTAATATATTTGTTGATTAAAGTCTAGGGGTGTGAATCGGTCGATTTGGTTCGATTTTATGTATTATCAAGTTTTTATTTTTAAATATGCTATACCAACAACAAATCAATAAGTTTTCAATTTATCTATTTTTTGTTCTTAACAGTTCGATTTTCGTTTTACCCAAATAAGAAAATACTCATAAAATAAATATATGACTTCTCTAACTATTTGACGCAATATGATGAGATATAGTAAAACAAACAAATCAAATTGAGCACCTAAATTTAATAATATGCAATATTTGACCTCATATTCTAACTTACTTTTCATACAGAAGGGTTATTTTACATTCGAAACCAAACAAATATATGATCTAGGAATATCGATTTAGTATCAAGTGATGTTATATTTTTAATATTTATGAAAGAATAAAACAGTAAACTATTATAGTCTTAATGAGTTATCGGTTTACTCAATAATTTAATACTAAAAATCAAAATCAAACTGAAGTCGAGAATTTTTTTTTATAAACCATTAAAAACTCATTAAATCAATAACCTAATAACAATAAATCAATTTGATTTATAGATCGGTTGAATGTTTTTACACTCCCATTAAAATCAATTATCACTATACATACATGTATATTATAATAAATGATGACATGTGATGGATTTAGTTGTGTGAACAATTTTTTTTTTGATAGTTACTTAATTACCCTCTTATATTCCCCACACACAATTTTTTTAAAGAAAATATGTCTTATCATTGATATTATTTTCCTTTTTGTTTTGCCAACTCATATATGGAATTTTTTTTTTTACCAAAGATCAAATCTCTTCCACATTATGCCTCATTATAACAAGCTTCCACAAACTTGAAAGCGATAATGTATTAGAATAAGTGTATCTTATATCAATAAAAATAATACATGAAGATGTGATATATTTTATCAGATACGTCATTCTTATACGATGTAACAAAATGTGATGTATTGAAATAGATGTATGGCGTATCAAGTATCAACAATGGTAAAGTCTCTAAACATGATGTGTCGAGATGTTGAGTGATATATCGAAGAGATGTATTTTGTATCGACAAAGATAATGTATTAAGATGTGATATATCAATATGTTGAGTGATGTATTTGTAATTTTTAAATTTTAAAGGACTTTTATAACGTGAAAAAAGATAAAAATAATAGATAATTAAATTAAATTGTCATTTTATTTGACTTATTATATATGCAAATTGTCAAATGCCAACTCATTCCAGCCATTTGTGGCATTTGAGTCATCATCATTTCTCCTCACCCCTCCAAAATAGTCCTGTGGTGTCTTCAAGAATGGACTCAAGATGTGCAATTCTATGTGAAGTTTTACTAGCAATCTTTCTTCCTCCTCTTGGTGTTTGCCTTCGCCATGGTTGCTGCACTGTAAGATCCCCTCTTTTCCTTCTATTTATCCATAAAAAAATTGAAAAGATTCAATTTGTTTGCATATTATTGGAAACTTTGATTTGGGTGATTGCTTGATTGGGATGAACTAAAAAGGGTGTTTGAGAATTGGGTGATTAGTGATGTGAGTGAAAAAAGATTCAATTTTTTTTGCATATTCTTGGAAACTTTGCTTTGGGTGATTGTTTGTTTGGGATGAACTAAAAAGGGTGTTTGAGAATTTGGGTGATTAGTGATGTGAGTGTAAAAAGATTCAATTTTCTTTGCATATTCTTGGAAACATTGATTTGGGTGATTGTTTAAGGGGATGAACTGAAAAAGGGTGTTTGAGAATTTGGGTGATTAGTGATGTGAGTGAAAAAAGATTCAATTTTTTTGTCATATTCTTGGAAACACTGATTTGGGTGATTGTTTAAGGGGATGAACTGAAAAGGGTGTTTGAGAATTTGGGTGATTACTGATATGAGTGAAAAAAGATTCAATTTTTTTTGCATATTCTTGGAAACTTTGCTTTGGATGATTGTTTGTTTGGGATGAACTAAAAAGGGTGTTTGAAAATTGGGTCAATTGTTTTAGGTGATTTAGTGATGTGGGTAAAAAAAAGATTCAACTTTTGTTTTTGTAATCTTTGTTAAACTTTGATTTGGGAGATTGTATTGGGGGGTGAGCTGAAATGGGTGTTTGAGAATTGGGTCAATTGTTTAAGGGGGTTTAGTAACAACAACAACAACAAAAGTACCTAGTGTAGACCTACAAAGTTGGGATAGAGTGTACACAGATCTTACTAGGGCCTCAGAGGTAGGGAAACTATTTTTCGACAGATCATTGACTTTATTTAGTGATGTGGTTGAAAAAAGATTCAATTTTTTCTTGTAATTTTTGTTAAACTTTGATTTCGATGATTATTTTTTGGGGATAAACTAAAAAGGGTGTTTGAGAATTGGGTCAATTGTTTAAAGGGGTTACTAATACAATAACAACAATTATATCCTTTGCAGTCCTACTAAGTGGGATTAGATTTGAGGAAGATAAAGTGTATGTAGACCTTAGATCCTTTGCTCTATTTAGTGATTTGGATGAAAAAGATTCAATTTTTTTTTTGTAATGTTTGTTTAACTTTGATTGGGGTGATTGTTTTTTGGGAATGAACTAAAAAGGGTGATTGAGAATTCAGCCAATTGTTTAAGGAGATCTAGTGATTCGACAACAACAACAAAAAAAATATATCCCATGTAGTCCTGCAAAGTGAGATCTAACGAGAACAGAGTGTGTGCAGACCTTATCCTTACCTTATAAAGGCAAAGATGCTATTTTTAGCAGATCTTTGGCTCTATCTAGTGATTCAGGTCAAGAAAGATTCAATTTTTTCTTGATTTTTGTTAAAACTTTGATTTGGGTGATTCTTTTTTGGGAATGAACTATAAAGGGCGTCTGAAAACGGGTCAATTGTGTAAGGGAGTTTAAAGATACAACAACAAACATACCCATTGTAGTTCTATAAAGTGGGATATGCAGAGGTAGAAAGACTATTTTCAATAGACTATCGGCTCTATTAAGTGACATAGATTAAAAAAAATTCAATTTCTTTTGTAATCTTTGTTATACTTTAATTGGGTGTTTGTTTTTGGGGATGAACTAAAAAGGGTGTTTGAGAAATCTTTCAATTGTTTTAGGGGATTTTGCTATGTAAAGTTTTCATTTATTTACTTTTTTGGTAATGTTTTGCAGGTGGAGTTCTTTATTTGCTTGATTTTGACCATATTGGGCTATGTTCCTGGAATTATCTATGCTCTTTATGCAATCCTCTGTATTCAAAGTGAACCACATTACCATCATTACTACTCTCTTGCTTGATAGTACAATTCCTTTTTTCATTTTGCTTTGTTTACTACACCACTTGAGATTGTGTGGTGGTTGTCTTGTTTATTCTTGTATTGTAATTTAAACTTGTACCATTGGATGAATTGTACTCTATGTCACTTGATTTGAATCAACTTTGCATTTTAAGTTTAAAGATTGAACCTTTATAGCCCTTAGTTTTGAGGTTGTTGTATTAAATTTCTGATGAGAATGTCCCACATTGGATTGGGATAAGGTCCCGAGATTACTTATATGGCTTGGGCAATTGTTTTTTCTTTGAGCTAGTTTTTCGGATATGAGTTAAGCTCGTTATGGTAGACTTGCTGGTTAATGATTGTGCGCGCTCTAGGCCGGATAATGTCTAGGTGTGGGGGAGGTGATGAGGATGTCCTACGTCAGATTGGGACAAGAACTCGTGAATTCTTATATGACAATTCTTCTCCTTTTAAACTAGCTTTTGCGTATGAATTAGGTGAAGACTTAGAGCCTGTTTGGATGAGCGTATTGCTTTTAACTTATAAGTCAAAAACTATAAGTTAGGAATCCTAGCTTATAGCTTTTAATTTATTTTGGTCATTTTGGCTTAATAACAAGTGCTTATAAAACACTTTTTTAATTTACCCTAACACTCAAAAAATACTTAAAAACTATTTTAACATAAAAACATTTAAAATAAGTTGATCCAAACAAGCTCTAAATTTGATTATTTCTTAGAGTTTTGATTAGATATAGAGTCAATGTGGTGGAACTAAGTGTACATAAAAGATTATATATTGGTGTTGTGTGTTTCTAAAGTAGCAAAATTTTGGGGAGAAAATTAAGTCATACATGTTTGTAGAAAGTTTGAGAAGTCATATCTATATTCTTCATAGCATTGAATGCCTCCACAATCTTCCTTCGTGGTTAGTTGATTGGCTACTTAAACTTTCAAATAGTTAGTAATGATTCGACGCTCTACTTTATGATTCTCTCCCTCATCTCCTCTTTCCCTACCCCAAACATGAGTTGGTATGATTGGTGGGGTAGGGGTAGGGATAGAGCCATTTTCCCGCTTTGTTACCAACTTTCAATTCAAATGCCACCGATAAATGGTTGAAGGTATTTGCCCCTCCTCGACCGATGCAATCCCTTCCACTCTCGCCCCTTGAGTTGTGTTAGCTTTTGGGTGAACCTTGATCCTTCCTTCATCCATATTACGGATAGAAGGAGTATTAGCGTTACTGTTTAATGATTGAGGTACGAGTCGTATATGTATTAGAGCATCCAAGGGTGTGACCTAGTAGTCAATTCAGTAAAATGAGAAATCAGGTCTCAGGTTCAAGTTCTAATAGAGACAAAAATATTAGGTGATTTTTTTCCATCTATCTTAACTGTGGTGGACGTAGTTACCTCTGTCGGTCTTAGCTTTCTCGAATAAAATTAGACATACTTCACAAAATATTCAACATAGCAATCTTCAAATAGAAACCATATGCAACCAATTTATGAAATGCAATCTGATTTAACATGGAGTTTTAAGGAAAAAGATTTGTTTTTATACATGTGGTCTAAAATATATTTGTGTGACTATAAATCATTTCACTGAACATAAAATAAACATTTTAAAGCTAAATTACTAGATATGTAAATCTGTCAATTTACAACTATAACAATACATCTAGCATAATCACACCAGTAAACTTTTTTCTTTTCTTTTCTTTTATTTTATTTATTACATTTCATTTAGTTCGAGCTTTTGCAAGTAAATTGTTAATAAAATATTCTTATGTAGTTAAACAACTTCTCCCTTTAATTTGAATAAGTCCTCCACATGACACATAGTTTCTAAATTATTTATTATTTTTCATCAAAATTAATCAATATAGTACACAAAGACATGTGGCAGGTCATGTGAACAATTTAAAAAATATTTGTAAGTGTCATAGTTTCATACACAAAACTCAAAAAAAAATTAAAAATGTCTTTATCCAATAAACATTACTATTTTCTTTTTAATTTGGTCAAACTGATATTTAGAAGCCATCTGTCTTGCATTTACAATTATAGGTGTGTCCAGGATAAAAGTTCAGAATGTTAATTATTTACATTTTTAAAAAGCTATTTATAAGTGTTTTGTTTATCACGACTAATAAGATTATGAATGAGATCATTCAGGAGAGTTAGGGGTGGTCTTTGTTGCGGACAAGATGAGGAAAATAAGATTACGATGGTTTGAACATGTGAAGAGAAAAAATACCGATGCTCTTGTTAAGAGGTGCAAGAGGTTGGATTTAAGATTTATGCGGAAGGGTAGAGGTAGACCAAAAAAGTATTGGGGAAAAGTGATTAGACAGGATAAGACGAAACTCATCGCACCGAGAATATGATCTTAGGTAGAAAGGAGTGGAGGTCACGTATTAAGGTAAAAGGTTAATAGGCTTGTAAGGTAGAATGATGTCTGGTGTTGTGAAATAGTAAGTTAGTAGGATTAGACATGTTTTTATATCTTGTGTTGTTACTGTTCGACTTATATTTGTTACTTTTATTATATTTATATACATATCATTAGCTTTCCACTTTAGTCGATTTTCTTTTTTCATATCTAGTATCTTCTGTTTTTGGGGATTGATATTTGAGACGAGACTCTTCTGAAAACAATCTCTCTATCTCTATATATGAAGTAGTGGTAAAGTTTGCGTACATTTTACCCTCTCCATATCTCATTTGTCGGATTTCACTGATTATGTTATTTTTATTATTTTTTTTGTAAATTTAATTTTTTACATCATTTTAGTTTCAATTATTAAGTGCATATCTTTCTTTTTCTAAATAAATTTCACCATCCTACTGTCACAACTAATAATTATTATCGACTCATACCACTTAGAATTACTATCCATAATGCTCACCATCATTATATATTAACAAGTATCGTTATTAATTATCAACATCATTATCAGTTATCTATCTCGATTGTCATATATCATGATCATCTACAATCGTTAAAGATTACGTATTCACAACTCCATCATAAATTAACACCTAATTTAGAGGAGGATATTATTGTCTCCCATGATTTTTGTATTTTCTTAATACAAAACTAATTTGATGGTCTTAATTTATAAGATTATATTTAATTAAATTCAAAAAATAAAAAAATATAATTAAAAACCTTATAAAATTATGATCTACAATAACTTATCGAATATTTATTTAAGTATACATCATCTCATTAAATAATAAAATGATTAAAATATATACAATATATGCCATAAATTTGAGTAAAAAAATAAAAAAGTGCTATCATGATTTGAGATATATTTAATGGTTCTTTTTTTTTTTTGGCATATAAATCTAAAGGTTGCATTTTTCACACTGTCATCATTTCCCGACACTTTAGCCCCTTTTGAAATCAAGAATGGAGATTACATGTGCACTTGTTTGTGAAATTTTACTTGCAATCTTGCTTCCTCCTCTTGGTGTTTGCCTCCGTAATGGTTGCTGCACTGTAAGATCCTCTTTTACCTTTTTTAATATAAAAAAGATCTCATTTTTTAGATAATTTTTTGAAGTTGCTTTGATTTGGGTGATTGTTTTTGAGCATGAGCTGAAAAGGGTGTTTGAGAATAGAGTTGTTTGTTTTAGGGGATTTAGTGATGTGGGGTTTCTTTTCTTCTTTTAAAAATTGCAGAAAGATTCAATTTTTTTGAAATTTTTGTTGAAAATTTTCAGTTGGGTGATTGTTTTGGGGGATGAACTGAAAAGGGTGTTTGAGAATAGGTTTGATTGTTTTAGGGGATTTAGTGATGTGGGGTTTCTTTTCTTCTTTTTAAAATTGCAGAAAGATTCAATTTTTTTGAATTTTTTGTTGAAAATTTTCAGTTGGGTGATTGTTTTGGGGGATGAACTGAAAAGGGTGTTTGAGAACAGGGTTGATTGTTTTAGGGGATTTAGTGATGTGGGGTTTCTTTTCTTCTTTTTGAAATTGCAGAAAGATTCAATTTTTTTGAAATTTTTGTTGAAAATTTTCAGTTGGGTGATTGTTTTGGGGGATGAACTGAAAAGGGTGTTTGAGAACAGGGTTGATTGTTTTAGGGGATTTAGTGATGTGGGGTTTCTTTTCTTCTTTTTGAAATTGCAGAAAGATTCAATTTTTTTGAAATTTTTGTTGAAAATTTTCACTGAGGTGATTGTTCTTGAGGATGAACTGAAAAGGGTGTTTGAGAATAGGATTGATTGTTTTAGGGGATTTAGTGATGTGGGTGGTTTTCTTCTTTGAAATTGCAAAAAGATTCAATTTTGGTGATTGGTTTTTGGGATGAAGTAAAAAGGGTGTTTGAGAATTGACACAATGGTTTAAGGTGATTTAGTGATTTTTCTCTTTTTCTTCAAAATTTCCAGGTGGAGTTCTTGATTTGCGTGGTGTTGACCATATTGGGCTATGTTCCTGGAATTATCTATGCTCTATATGCAATTCTCTGTGTCGAACGTGAACCACGAATGGATCACTACGAAACTCTTGCTTGATCATTGTTGAATGTACCATTTCAGATTGTGTGCTTGTTTTCTTGTTTTGCTTGTAAATTAAACCCTATGTTGCTTGGACTCTCCAAAGATGCTGCAGTGCTCATGTGAGATCCTAAGAAAAATGCACTATTTTTGGAGGATTTGACAGGCACTTGTCGGCATTTTTCAAGGGTCCTTTTGGCTCCAACTATGGATGTATTGTACCCTATGTCACTTGTTCGTAATCCAACTCTTGCAGTTTAAGTTTATGGATTGGTAATTTATAACCTTTTCTTCTGAGGTCTTTAATTTTTTAAGTGTTTTGATTCTTACTTGAGCTAAAGGTCTATTGGAAACGATCTCTCTACCTTCACAAGGTAAGAGTAAAGTTGTGTACTTAGCACCCTCCCCATGCCTCACTTGCAGAATTACAGTGGATTTGTTGTTGTTGTTGTTGTTTTGTGACGATGAGTGCTTAATTTGTGAGAGAGATCAGATAAACGGTATTGGAATTAGGGGTACATAAAAGATTCTATTTTGGTGTAGGGAGAGATAGATAAGCTCCTAATTATAGTATTGATCCATTGGTTTTTGATTTGGTGGTTCTATATTTCAAGCTTTGATTTGTTGTTATTCCCTAAAGTAGGAAACTATGGATATACATCTATGTAGTATGTAGCTACATGAAGTGATTCTTGAAACTTTATCCGACTTCAAAGGGATGCACAATCTTAGAACTAGGCTAGCGTTTGGGGTTTAGTTCAAGCGGCAAAAGTTGAAGGACTTGTGACTTATCACATGTTCGAGTTTTGTGTGCTGTGCGAACTCAGCTTGATATTTAAGTAGAAAAGAGTAGAGGAACTGACCCATTATTCTCGAGTTCTGAAGGTTTTTGCTGGTTCCAAAAGTGGACTCTTGACGGATTTCTTGGTCGATCAAAAGAAAGTTGGAACTAGGCTAGTCAATAGACCAGTTAGTAATAAGCAAGCCTTCATCTTAGAAATATGTTGTTATCAAACAGGTTATCCTGGGGGAAATGAAGAAATGAAATTATCCTGTTTATTAGGCTCAAAGTTTCTCTTAGTCATGTTACTCGAGTCAAAGGTCTTCCAAAAACAACCTCCCTATCTCTACAGGGCAGGCTTAAGGTCTTTGTATGCGTTATTCCCTTCAGGTCTCACTAGTGGAATTACATTGAACATGCTATTTTATTGTTGTAGTTTCTCTTATGCATGCAAGATTTTGACGATCTTATATATGTCGATATCAATGATGACTCATTATCTCGATGAATCATTTGTTCGGATAGATGAATTACCTTTGTTTATTGAAAGGAAAGAATTGGAAGAAATGTTAATAGGTTTAAAAAGTAGCAGTACATATTTGATGAATTTTTAAGACAGAGAGAATTTAGACTAAAGCTTTTGAGTCAATACTTGTACCTATACTCGTAACTATATGAACGAAAAATAATTTTTGATTAATATATTTCGTATAACTTTTTGTATACATAATATAATGTTTTGATGAGGGGTGTCTGTTTGGCTTCTCTACACTATGTTTTGCGACGGTATTGATTTTGATCGATATATCATGAAAAAAGAAAGTCCTTTGATACAGGCACAATATATTTTTTCCTACCTATTTGTTCGCCTTCTCTAAGTCAAGTAATGGTGACCCATTAAAGACTTATACTTCATGACAAGTTAACGAAATCTCTCGAAATAAGAATTCAAAGAACCAACCAATAAAAAAAAATGACTTTTATCTCTTCGAAAAAAGAATAACCCTGCTTACTTAATTATTTACATTTATTTTCCTTCATCGAAAGAAGTTCCATTCATATTGTTTTTAGATTATGTCATGTCTAGTCGTGGGTGATTCCTTAGAGTCGGGTTTTCCATTTACCCATAAAACAGAACCCGCCCCATTCGAGTTATAACGCTTCACACAACACATTCACTTCAGAAGCTCCTTATGTATACATACACAAACGCTCAAACTTGGCCTCGATTGGTAATAAGATACTTTACGTGTTCACATCTAGAAACTTCAACTTGTTCTCAGCTAAACGCTCCAAACTCATTATCACCGTGTCTAATGATTGCTCAATTGCTAAGGTGACATATAAATTTTAAAAGTATCTACATGATATTCTTTTTAAAGTTGGAGTATTCTCTGACCCACTAAACGATGACTTAAAGGTAATCTAGATGTACTTGTTTAAAATTGGAGTGTTTAATTACCCGCTTGCGCCAAATTTAAATGGTTATTGCGAGATTAGATTATATAAAAGCTCTTTCCTTCATTCTTAGATTTCGCGTTCGAGTCCCCTTTGGTATGAAGTTATCTTTGTTAGGGAGTGCTTTAACCTTTCAGTGCGAATCTAGATTTAGTCGAGCTTCACGAACCAGACACTAGATAGGAAACAATATATATATATATATATATATATAAAGCTCTTTCATTACCCTCCATATGAAGAAGCTCAATCATGCCTGTGACATCAAATTCCTATTCACAGCTCAACAATATATCTACAAAAATCCTCCATTTCTTGACCAAAACCTCCATTTCGACTTCTCAAATTTCCCAAATCCAAGCTCAAATCATCCACCACAATCTCCATTTCAACACCACCATAGCTCATAACTTCATCTCTGTATCCAAATATTTAGGTCTCTTAAACTCTGCTTTCACCCTTTACACCAAACTCATCAAGAAACCCCACATCTTCATCTGCAACACTCTGATTCAAGAATGTTCACATTCCCAAATCCCAGTACTTAAGCAGAATGCGGTTTCCATGTACGCCCATATGCATAAAGAAGGTATTTTTCCGAACAATTACACCTACCCTTTTGTTCTAAAGTCTTTATCTGATCTCAAGAAGTTGAAATTAGGCCAATCTGTGCATACCCATGTTGTGAAATGGGGTTATGTTTGCGATATTTATGTGCAGAATTCGTTGTTGAATTTGTATGCTTCTTGTGATGAAATTGGGGTTTGTCACCAACTGTTCGATGAAATGCCTCAGAGAGACAGAGATGTTGTTTCGTGGACGGTTTTGATTATGGGTTATAGAGATTGTGGGAAGTTTGGTGATGCACTTGCTGTGTTTGAGAGAATGAGGGATTCCGGTGTGGCGCCTAATCGGGTAACAATGGTGAATGCATTGTCTGCTTGTGCTAATTGTGGTGCTTTAGATATTGGGGTGATGATACATGATGAAATAAGGAGGAAAGGATGGGAAATGGATGTGATTTTGGGTACTTCATTGATAGATATGTATGGGAAGTGTGGGAAAATCGAACACGGTTTTTGGGTATTTCAAGAAATGAAACATAGGAATGTGTATGCTTGGAATGCTGTCATCAGGGGGTTGGCGTTGGCTAAAAGCGGGGAGGAAGCAGTGCGATGGTTCTTCATCATGGAGCGCGAAAATGTCAAACCTGATGAAGTGACTTTATTAGCCGTGCTTTGTGCTTGTGCGTATTCTGGGATGGTTGAACAGGGCAGAGAAATCTTTTCTTGGTTGATGAATGGGAGGTATGGATTTCCACCTGGTGTGAAACACTACGCTTGTATGGTTGATCTGTTAGCGCGTTCTGGGCTTTTAGAAGATGCGTTCAGGATGATCAAAGAGATGCTGGTAGAACCTACAAAGAGCGTTTGGGGAGCATTGCTTGCTGGCTGCAGACTTCATGGAAATCAAGAATTGAGTGAGTTTGTAGCCTGGAAACTTATAGGATTGGCTCCAAGAAACTCGGCCTATTACGTCGTGCTGGCTAATTTATATGGTGAAATGGGAAGGTTTAACGATGCGGAGAAAATTCGAGTGTTGATGAAAGAGAGGGGATTGTCAAAGGACTTGGGTAGTAGTTCAGTTGAACTTGAGGATCAAAAGGACTTACTAGAGTTGTTAAGGTGACAACTAGGTACATTTTAGTGATGCTTCAAAGAACTTTTCATTTACAAAAGAGGGAAGTTAATGTGTTCATTGAACTCTTGCTTGGTCATTCCTACCCTACGATGTTCGGACTCTTCAAAAGTGTCAGCAGATGCATATCAGATTCGCCAAAAATAACGTATTTTTGGAGAATCCGACAGGGGTGCGGCATAGTGAAGAGTCTGCGCAACTTAGTTCCTACCATGATCTTGTGGTGATCAAGCATCAATGAGACAAGTAATATATAATGCTCAAACTCGACCTCAACTAACAAGTGAACTCTCTAATTTTGAATATGCATATTTAGATACCTCAACTCGTCTCCACTATATCATTTGAACACTCTAACTTACAAAAAATGATTATCTGAATACCTTCAATATTTATGTTCGACATCAGTGTCAATTTGAATTGTTCAGTTGTCAGTTGGGACAAAGTTCTAGTGTTTAAACATCATGCGCTCTCAAAGTTGAAAGTACTTACTTGCTAGTTGAAGTCGAATTTGAGCGTATATTTTAGGTATTATGCCTACAAATTTAACACATGTACAACCTTTTTAAAACTTTATTTACGTGAGACAAATATGGTACAAAATGGTACCTTATAAACTATGAGAACCAATCCTCTAATTTAAAAAATCCTCACCCCCCTCCCCTTAAATAACATGTCAAATCAAACGATGTTACATAAAATAACATGAAAAAAATATTGCCAAATTTTACACTAAAATGGTGTCGCACTATTTTAGTATAAATAAATTTCAATCTATTTTAGTTAAAATTTGCTAAAAGATTTGTATAATAAAATAATATTAAAATATTTAATAAAGTGAATTGGTGCAACCTCCAAAACATTAAATTTTACGTTAAAATTCATTGCAAGGTTGGAATGGTTGGTCCAACCAAATTCCAAATTTTAGATGAAGATTTTTTGAAATATCTATAAAAAATAAAAATAAAAATAAAATCATAACTATTTTCAGAACACACAAGAGGGAATTTTTTGAAATTTTCTCCATAAATTTTCTGTATTTGTTATTTTTTCCCCCCCAAAAATGGCTAAGGAAGAAGAGAAAACCGGTTCACTTCCGGTCTGCAACTGGGCCGGGTTAACTCAGTTATGCCTCGTTAACATCTTCTCTCGTCTCTCCATTGAAGATCGATGGCGAGGTGCCATGTTTGTATGCAAGCTTTGGTTACAAGCATGTAAGGATCCCAATCTCAACTCGGTAATCGATCTCGAAACTTATTTCATCGAATCGGTCTCTGAGTCGGCGTCGAATCGTTACTGGAATGTTGAATTTGAGAGAAAAATCGATTGTATGGTTCGATCTGTTGTGATTTGGAGTGAGAGATCTCTGAGTGTTGTTCGGGTTAGACACTGCTCTGATCGTTCCATTGGTTTGATCGCTGAAAGGTAAATTAACATTTCTCAATTCAATTATTGGACATGAAATCGAATCTAGCGTTGTTTGATTGATAGAAACTGAGTCGTGGAGTAGCCATGATAGGACCAGAGCTATATTCACCCAATGGTGCTGAACACCGTTTGTTAGAATTTTTTTTCAAATATATAAGTTAAATATAGATATTTTAATGTATATCAATTGTTGAACAACTTGATACAAAAATCACCGACCAACATTTAAAAATATGAATACCCTTGACGAAAATGCTGGCTCTGGCTTTGCACTGAGCCTTGACTAGTCCGAGTTAACTCAGTCGTGATTTATTGATCACTGAATTTTCTATTGAAAAATGTTTGGTAGCTATTTTGGAAGAAATTTTGATTGAAGAAGAGAAAAAATTAGCAAGTTTTTTACTTTTGCAGTGAGAATTTATTTCGCAAGTGAGTTGGTTCGATGGAAAATGAGCCGGGAAAATTTTGTTCTATAGTATAAAATTTTGCACTGATTTGCGGTGGAAAAAACTTTTGTTTCTAGTAGTGGATGATGTAGGGCATGATTGATTAACTATACTAAAATGAGAAGCTTAATACTAATTTATTTTTATGTATTAATCACTAGATGATAGCACAAGTAGGAGATCATAGGTACCAGTGGCGGAGCTAAAAGTTCAATTAAGGGGGTTCAACATTCGAAAAAACAAGCACGGGAACTAGTTGAATGGGGTTTGACATCTACTATATATAGATAAAAGATAATTTTAAATATGTATAAATAGTATAATCTTCCGCCGAAGGGGGTTCGGATGCCGAATCCCCTTGGCCATAGAGTGGCTCCACCAGTAGGTACCTGTGAAATTAGTTGAGATGTGCATAGTAGAAAAAGTTTTTTTTAGGTAGAAAGGAGTCATTTTTTGGGAATAGACTTGAGCGTGCCACATAAAATGAGACAAGAGAGTTGTTTGATAGTAAACACCCCTCACTTCTAACTGACAATTTGTTTGTACCTTTTTCTGAATAGAGGTTTAACAAGGTAAAGAAAAATCTTGAAAATGTTGCTTAAGAGTCTTATGGCTGTGCTATTTATTTGAAGTCCTAAAAATCCTGTGGGGTTTTATTCCATTTGAGTAAAGAAATCTACATTTCTTGTTTGATTTAGTGTTGCATAACAGCGTTATCTAGTATCTATGTTGATGTGAGGTTGCATGTACCTTTTGGAATCAGTCGAGGTGTGCACTAGTTGATCCAGACATCACTTTTATATAAGAAAAAGTCAAGTTTGATGTTTGATGGCTTTGGTTTTATATCTGAATTGTCATGTTTGTTTGAGAGCAGAAACTTCCCTTTAAATAGACTTCCACATATTCATTTTGCAGTTTGTTATGTGCTTCCCAGCAATGAGACGATGTTAGCATTACTATTTGGTTGGTTTTGGATTGTTCTTGGGTTCATCAGTTCATTGTCTGACATTTTCAATGCTCAATGTATGAAATGAGCGAAAAGATCTCCAGAATTTGAATTCATGAAACTAATGAAAAGTATAAAATTTATGTTGATATCAATCTTGAAATACTGATTCAGGAAAATGATAGGTGATTGTTTTCTTTTCTTTAAGCTTCAAATGACAGAGTTGCTCGGTACTTGTGTTGGTGAGAGATAATAGGTATCGAGTGCAAAACCTGGACCGAACACCAACCTTAAGATTTCTTTTTAAAGAAATAAGGAGGAATGCACTTAAATAAGTTGGTTTTATCTGTTGTATTAGTGACAATAGTGAACAATGACTACTAGTAAATCGTCGAGACTAAAGACGCTGGGTGCTGCTATCAGTTTTCTTCTCTTTTCTTCTTGGGATCCTAAAGTTTTTATGTTCTTGGATATGACTTGGGGTCTATGTGTGATAATCAAATATTTCTGAAATTCACTAGTTAGACGACTCCCTGGAAAAGGAAACTTGATACAGTTGGAACTGGCTGTTGCTTTTTCTTGTGGCTTAAAGTGTAGCTTAATCTTAATGTGTTTGATTAGATTCAAGGCAACGAAGGTGATATGTGTGTTTATGAATGGAAATATTTTTCAGGTCGCCAAATCTTCAAGTTCTCTCAATCCAGTGCTGTCCACATGTAACCGATGAAACCATGTCTAAGATAGCCTCTGGTTGCCATTTGCTTAGGGAACTCGACATCAGCTTCTGCTATCATATATCGCACAAGTCTCTAGCTCTCCTAGGACAGCATTGTCCTAATTTGCGGATTCTGAGGCGAAATCTCATGACTCGGTTTAATTCTTCCCAACAAGATCAATTTGTCCCGAGGGAGTATCTAGATACCTGTCCTCAAGATGGCGATTCAGAAGCTGCAGCAATAGGGAAATTTATACCTCAACTCATGCAACTTGAACTACGGTTTTCCAAGTTGACTAATAAAGGTCTAGCTTTGATATCTGAAGGATGTGTAAACCTCGAGCATCTGGATCTCTTTGGGTGTACGAATCTTACTAGCCGGGGTATTGCAGATGCCTCGTCGAATCTGAAGCAGTTGAAAACCTTGAAGAAGCCTCACTTCTGCTTAGAATCTCAAACACAGAGGTACGGGCACTGGCAACTGTATGATGATCGTTTCCAGGCAGACTTCTTCCGAATTTAATCAGGCAAGAAATGAGTGGTACGTCGTTATTATATACTCTGCTTGTATAATTGTTTACTTAATGGGGGCTATGGTGAAAGTAGACGCCGCCCCAGTTTTAACACGCTCGTTTACTTATTACAACTGTATTCGACTACTTTAGTTGTGTTCGTATGTTTTAATTTCCTGTTATCTGTGATTAGTTTCTTGCAATCGTACTTCAAAAACTTTCCTTTTGAGTTGAGGGTCAATCGGAAACAGCCTCTCTAACGCACGAAGGTAGGGGCAAGGTTTGTCCACACTCTACCCAGTTTTAACACTCTCGTTTACTTATTACAACTGTATTCAACGACTTTAGTTGTGTTCGTATATTTTAATTTCCTGTTATCCATTATTAATTTCTTGCAATCCTACTTCGTAAACTTCCATTTGAGTTGAGGGTCTATCGGAAATAGCCTCTCTAACACACAAAGGTAGGGGCAAGGTTTGTCTGAACCCTCTCCAAAGTCCAAAAGTGGCCAGTGGGCATTGTTTCTACTGTATAGTTTTTACTAAATATAATGACGGTATGAGTTCGTTAGAACCCAACGGTTCTATACTCATATTGGAAACATTTAAATCTAGAATCTTTCACTATAATCCTTGACAAGGCATTGTGCATTTCTCTTTGCCAAGGTGAAAACCAAAGTTGCCTTAGTAAAAGGGTATTATCCGACTTTCCAACGAGCCTTACGAGGAGCTCTAGGAACTCTGAATAGTTGTTTTTGATTAATAAAATCAATTGAAGTCATGAGATATTTAGTTCAAATCCAGTCGAAGACAAAGAATTAGTTTTTTTTCATTTGTTCTAGTCTTGGTGGACAAAGGTGTAATCGTTTCAAAATTTATTAAATATACGTTTATAAAAAGAATTATATATTCATTAAATTTAAGAATATTAGTCCAAATAAGTAACGATGATTAATATAATTGGATTAATTGATTAAATCCAATAAATATGAATTTAGTTAAACTTCAAGTTTAGTATCATGGGCTAAAATGATGTGCTCACTTTGTTGGGCTCAATATCATCTTATTTTAGAGGTCTGTTTGGTGTCATGTGTCAAATAACGTGGCATGCTAAGTCAAATGAAGAAATCAATATGATCATGTTACATGTTGTTAGCATGTTTCAACATGACATATCATCTTTTACATGTGTACAAGTGACGTGTTTCAATCAATAGTCCTACTAATCTACTATCTTTCAGTGTCGTACATTAACCTATTATGCTTTTACGCTAATACGCGATCTCCACTTCTTTCTATATATAATAAAAAATTTATTTCAATTCTTAATGAAATGAATTTCAGAGATAAGTATATAGAGATTGTTTTAAACAACTTTTAAAAAAAATTCTTAAATATTATGTTAAGTTAAAAAGTGTAACATAAAATGAGGACATAAAGCAGATACCTAACGAAATTTGTGTAAAGCAGATAATTCAATTTGTGTAACGTTTTTTTTTTCCAATCAAAAAAAGGATTTTTTTTTTCAATTCTTATGACAACATACTGAGTGAAATTTCACAAGTGAGGCCTGGAGAGGATAAAATGTACGCAGACGTTATCACTATCTCATAGAGATATAAAAGCTGTTTTCAAAAAATCCTCATCTCAAAAATTAAACTCTATAAGTAAAAGATACTAGCTATGGAAAAAAAGGAAAAAGAAAAGAAAGAGGAAATCGACTATAATGAAAAACAAATGATAATATAAATATGATAAAGTAACAAATACGAGACAGATAATAACTACACATGATATAAAGACGCAACTACTCTTATTAATTTATTAGTCTTTTACTCCAATACGCAGCCTTCACTTCTTTTTATATATAATAAAATATTTATATCAATTCTTAATAAAATTAATTTCAATGACACAAGTATATAAAGATTGATTTAAATTTTTAAAAAAAAGTTCTTAAAATATTGCGTTAAGTTAAAAGGTATCACATAATACCTCGTGCGAAAATGTTTGAAATTTCAAAAAAAAAATACACTCCAAAGTCCATTAATATCATCTCCACCACATGCATGTTGAGGAGATTGAATAGACAACACACCTCAAATCACTCCATTTAATGTCCATAGACAAAATGATGAGACCTCACTTGCAACATCTAATGAAAATGGACTCACTAAATAGATTTTTTTCTTCAATATAAGTGTCTAGTTGAAAATAATTTATTACTTTTTTGTTTTCAAATTAATTTAATTTTTGAATTTTTAAATTTTTTTTAATATTTACAATAATTAAATTATTTAAAGTTTAAAATAAATAATTTTTCTTTTCATATTTGTCTATTCATTCATTTAAGTTTTGTATTTTACTAGTGAAAAAATATATTTCAAAATTTATTTTTAAATATTTTTCTTAATATTTGTACATTACTTGAAAAATTAAGTTAAAATGAAATGAAAAGAAAATAGTCTCACTAAATAAAATTTATACACTTTAATTTTGTCAGACTTTAATTATATGATTATACTAAGAGTTATCTAAATTGATTTATTCTAAACATTTTTAAATTTTAAAAAGTTAAAATAAATTAAAATTTCTAACTTAAAATTTATAAGTCAAAAACTAAGTTTTCATACTTGTCCATTCATTTATTGAAGTTTTGTATTTTAATAGTGAAAAAATATAATTTAAATTTTATTTCTGAATGTTTTTCTTAATATGTGTACATTACTTTCCAAATTAATTTAAAATGAAATTAAAAGAGAGTCTCACAAAAATAAAAATAAAATTTATACACTTTAATTTTTTTCATACTTTAATTATATGATTATACTAAGAGTTTATCTAAATTGATTTATTCGAAATATTTTTAAAGTTAAAAAATAAAAATAAATTAAAATTTATAAGTCAAAAACTATACCCCATCTTAACAAACTCAAATCAATGTTGTTATGGTCAATATTGTACAAAAGTGGGAAACACATTCATTCAATAAAGAAAAAGAAAAGGAAAAGGTAATCACCATCTTGTATGTTTGATTTGACAAAAACTAATAAGAATATTAATTAGTAGTAATATTTTTTGGAGGGTCAAAGTCAAAATTTCTAATTAAAGGTAAAGAAAAACTTCATTATAATTCATGTTTAATTGATTTTTTTTACTTTGCGAAAGCTTATTTGCTGTCAGGAATTCTGTAGAGTAGTCGGTCGTTGAAAGAAGCAAGCCTATAGTGTTTGAAGGTGCGAAGGAAATCCTAGAAAAGTCTCAATGCTATCTACCAAGTGGGAAGAAAGATGCTTTTAAATTATTTTTAATTATTATTCAACTTGTTATCTACTGTTTGTATTATTACGCTACGCTTATTTTCTCTGTCTCAATTTATATTTACGTATTTGACCGATATGAAATTAAAATATGTATGTATAATAATATAAAAGTATTCTTTTAAATAAAAAATGATGGCAGTTTTACTTCTTTTTTTTCATTTTAAATGAGGATTGACGATGGTTTCATGTTCAAACACCAACAACTTATCTCATTATTAAAGTAAAAATAAAATAATCAAATTAAAGACCCTCCAAACTAGAATTCAATTTTTATTTTTAATATTGTTTTAAAGCAAAATTATTTGCTCTCTATATATTGAGATGATAAAAATGATGTAGTTTACTCTCGTGGAAAGGGTGAGAGGTAAAGTAATAATTAAAATTTTAATTTTAAAATGCTATTAGACATTGTTCGATGTCAACGGATCTATTGAAACTCTTAGCAAGCTCGTTACAGATAAATATGAGAATTTTTCAAGGAAAAATAGACTCAGAGCCTCGGCATCCCAAAATTCATGGGTTAACATCTACAAAAAATTGAAAAATAGCCTGATTCTTGTTCTGGAACTCATAAAATGCTATTAGACGCCGTCTAGTGTCACCAGGCCTACAGGAACTCTTTGCCGGCTCGTCACGTAGAACTTTTTGAGAAAATTGGATTGGAACCTGACACCCCCTAAATTCGTACGCGTTTGAGAAAATTACATGATTCTTGTACTGTGTGTGACAAGGCGTGTGTAGACCACCTTCTAATGCGAAATTTGTCACGCCCCGAGCCTACACCCTAAACGTGGTCGGCACTCGAAAACCATTTTCGGTCCCAATCGAACCACTTGGCCTGACTGCTTACTCAGCGGAAGACTCATAATAGTGGAAAAAGGCTAATTAAAAGCAACAAGAAACTTCACAGCTACCCATAATCATATCTGGCGAGTTCTCCTGCTCTTGTCTGGTGCCCATAGCATACAAGCGGTTTGTGCCCCCGCTTGTCCCTGCTGTAGTACCCCTTAGGTGGCTTACCCTATGGTGCCGAAGAGACTGTTTGTGACCTGGTGTCTCTCATATTCTGCTTCCCCATAGGAGAATCCTTTAAGAAGTGCGCCACCTTACCACATTTGAAACAACTATTCGTGCC
Organism: Solanum medicagineum; assembly: GCA_026153255.1. Lineage (NCBI taxonomy): Eukaryota > Viridiplantae > Streptophyta > Magnoliopsida > Solanales > Solanaceae > Solanum > Solanum medicagineum. The sequence continues at coordinate 801,154 of JAPFFP010000098.1, forward strand.
CAGAAGGAATTTTCCGGGGTGAGACTTAGCACCCTTACCACAAGTAGGATAGCGGTTTGATGGAGCTATGCTACCCTGTAACTGGTTGCTCGGGAATCTACGATGTTGTGATCCCTGCTCATTCCTAACTCTTGGTACAGGTGCACTGGCGGATGAAGGTGCTGCTCTGGCTATCCTAGGCTAGAAGGATGAATGACCTCCACCTCCAGTCCCTCTCTTGCCTGACTCCTGGCCTGATGTCTTGGCCCTCATACTCCTGAAATCCTCCCTATTCTGCATCTTCTCCTCCTCCACCTGCTGCACATACATCATCAACCAAGCTATGTCCATATCTCCAATCAACATCGCATTCCTGCCCTTCTCTCTTAGTCATTCGAGAGAGCCTAGACATGAAGAGATCCATCCTAGTCCTCATATCTGCCACCATAGCTGCAGCATAACGGGAAGCTGAGTAAACTCGAGGTTGTACTCCCATAATCCCATACACTCATATTCTCCTATTTCAAGTCAGGAACTCTCTTACCTTAGCCTGCCTCATCTCTTTAGGGAACTACTGTCCCAGAAAGGCCTCCTCAAACACTGTCCAAGTAATTGCTGGTGCCCCTTCTGCCTTACTCCCTTTCCACTAGTCAAACCAGAGTCTAGCTACCCCCTTGAGCTGGTTGGCAGCCAACTCAACCCGCTCAGTATCAGCTATCCGGAACACCTGGGACACCTTCTGAAGCTCTTCAATGATGTTCTCAGGATCCTCTTTCACATTGGACCCCATGAACTCTGGTGGTTCATCCTCAGGAATTCACGAACTCTAGCGGTATCTGCCCCATCATTCCTGCCAGCTCCCTGGCGACCTCCTTGGTTAGTGACTGCCTGAGCCAAAATTTGAATAGCCTAGCGAAGCTCAGCGTTAGAAATGTCTGCCTGTTGTGGTTGCTCCATAGGCACAGCTGGGCCTCTAGGTTCCTTAGGAATTCTGCTAGGCCGGTTTGCATTCCTTCTGGCTGGGCATCCTCTACCCCTAACTGGTCCATTAGCTCTGCGGGGAGGCAAAATCTGAAAAACACGGCGTGAACGCACGAGTTAGAAGGGATTTCACAGAGATAATACTCTGAAACACGAGACAAGGAATAACAAGAAAAGGATGATACTTCCTAATGTCCCTTAGCCTCCCTAGTATAGATGTGGCGCGCTTCACACCCATCATACGGACTCTACTAGATTTAGTTCCATAGACTCCCTAGGACACTTGAACTCTGTGCTCTGATACCAAGTTTGTCACACCCCGAGTCTACACCCTGGACGTGGCCGACACTAAAAAATCATTTTTGGTCCCAAGCGAACCAGTTGGCTTGGATGCTTACTCAGCGGAAGACTCATAATAGTGGAAAAAGGCTAATTAAAAGCAACAAAAACTTCATATTTGTCTGTATAACTGAACAAAAAGGCTATTAAGTAATATTTGAACACCTGAAAACTGAAACACTGAAGATGTGGTCCATAAAACCTCTACTAAGTTGTCTGAAAGACTACTGAGACCGGCCCCAAGTAGCTAGAAATAAAAATAAAAGCTGAAAGGAAATAACATAATCCATGAGCCTCTGACTGAGAAGATGCCTCAATACTAGTCTGAAAGCTCTTAAGTTCTCAACGGAGTGGCTGTTGAGAAATTCGGTCACCTGCGTCTACATCATAAAACGATGCAGGTCCTAAGGACGTCAGTACGTGGAATGTACGGTATGTAAGATGGCCAAAACAGAAATATGATATATATAAAGCTTCTCAAAAGACATAAACATGATTCATAATTAAATAGCAGTAATCATAAAGACTGGTATGCTGAAAAATAACATGCTGAAAATAATATGCTGAAAAATGATAAGAAAAACTTAATTTCGTAACTTAGGGAATTTCTCTAACCGACAACCATCACTATGAGCTTCGTAGTGATACAACGTCTTCCCCACGCTGCTAGAGTCGTCCGTACTTTATCGGGGTAAGGGACGAGTAACTAGGGGAGTAGATCCATCTCAAAACTGGGCCATCTCAGTGGCTAATGAGGAAAGTACTGTGGTACGATCCTATCCTATGCTGGCTACATAGTTTATGAGTTTGAGTAATTTATTCTACTCTCACCCTTATCGGTGCTCAATACTAGTCCCAAAACACTTTATATAGCTCATACCTACTAGATCATAAATTCTTGAAATCTATCTTTCTTGGGGACTTACTACAAAGTTTGCTAATATGTTTAACTTTACTAAAACTAGAATCAACTCGTGACTCAAATCAAACTAAAATTTCTTGGCTAATATGCAGGATAAGTCTTTAAAATGCACTTCTTGAACTTAACGTAAAGGTACTCAAACTAGTCTTTTCTTTTCTTGAAAAAAAAAGTCAAGTTTTTCAAGAAAACTCAACATAATAAATCTTGATCATAATTGTACATAAAATAACAAATCTTGAATTGGATGCTAATAAGACCAAGGTTTCATAAAATTTCATCAAGAATATATGAAATTGTCATGAAATTTAGCATACTTACAAAGTTTACAATAAACTTTGATACTTACAGGTTCATGGTTGAAAACTGGTTTCAATTTCTACAATTACTCGCAAAATAATTTCTTTTAGGTGGCCTTACATACCTGAGAAAGGATTCTTGAAGACTTGAAGAAATTTTCTTGGAGGTTCTACCCGTTTCTTGATCTTACGTTTGAATTTTCTAAGGAAGGTCTCTTGCTTGAACAAATGAATGAAGAAAATAATATTTTCTGGACTTAAATCGTATTAAAACTGACTTAGTTTAAGATATGGGGCGTCGAAAAAGTCGGATTTGCCCTTTCCCATTAAAAAGTACGAAACTACCCCATTTTTACACTAGTGCGCATCGCGCACTAGTGTTATTTCGTGAGTTTTAGCTTTTCATCAATTTTTCGGAAAACACTAAGTGTAGCTCCGCGATCTCTCCGCGTTGCGGAGAGGACGCAGACCCTCACTGTTTCTGAATTTTTTTTTGGAAAAAATAATTTGCATTTTTTCGAGTTTTTGTCGAGTTGAGATCATTTGTCAATTTGATTTTTCGCATTGATCGCAAATTCGATCTCGGATTTGCAAACGAAGCAAGGGAAGATACGTTACACAAAAGGTCAAGTCTAGAGGTATTTTCGTCATTTTACGGGCGTTACAAAATTGTGCATAAGTTGTTAAGGGGAGTATATATCATATTTTTAAAAATTAGGAAGATAAAACAATCCTCGTGAAATAAAAATGTATATTTAAAAATCCGATAATAAATTAGAGGGTGCTAGACCATTTAAATTTATGGAAATTTTCAAAAAAAAAAATTTAGATACGGAACAAAATGCGCTGTCTTCCGTAGACTTTTGTGGATTCAACAATAATTGTTGAGAAAGAATCTAGAAGCTTATTTATATTCTATAAACAATGATGTTTGATATTTATATTAATTTTTTAATTAATTTAAATTTGTTTTATATAAAATTCATGAAAAGAGAAATTAGTTTATACCAAAATTGAAAAGATGTCACTCCATTTCTAAATATTTATCATTAAGATAAATATTAATAAGTAAAAAATAATTTGACTAAATTATTTTTATTTGTTATTTCTTTTAATTTAATACTTCTTTCTTTTACATTATATTAAATATTAATATCACTTAATATTTAATCTAGTAAGGGTAAAGGTAAAAAGCAAACAACTAATTATGCTTGCTTATTATTTTATTTAGCATTATTTTTATATACTCTATCAAATGATTAGTTATATTAGTATAGAAGGTTAGACGGATATTAGAGATAGAATGATACCTGACCGTATAATATAGTAAGATAGTAGAGATAGTTGTATCTTGATATATTGTGTTATATTTATACGCCATTCATTTGATTACTTTTATTGTCTTTAATAATTATTTTTTTTCTATTTTTGTCGTTTTATGTCATATCTAGTTTTCTCTGCGTTTGGGAATGATACGTTGAGATTGAGATCTTTTGAAAACAACCTCTATTTCTATGAAGTAGTGATAAGATGTGCATACATTTTTATCCTCATAAAATCCCACTTGTAAAAGTTTATTGAGTAATATCAAACGACTTCTAAATATTGATAAGCACTTAGACCTTTCTTTATTCAACTATAATTTTACAACATTACCTCTAATAAGAGGTTTTTATATACCAACAATGACTCAAACGCTTATCGTCTAGTTTTTCAAAGAATGCATAAAAGTCAAATCATATATATATATATATATATATATATATATATATAAAAGTCCTCCATAGATAATTACCACAATAGTCTATCAATTGAAATCTAGGCATAATCACAAACGGAAGAGTAATTAAAGCTTTAATTAGACATTAGCAAAAACATAATCAAATTCATTACAAAAAGCCTTGAATTAAATCACACCACAATTTGGTCACATCAAATCCTATTGTGTTGAACACTCTTTCCTTTTCCAACCTCTAAAAAATTCATACAAATAAATTCTCAAATACCGAGGTATGATAGAATGTTACATTTCTTACACGCACACGCCAGACATTGATTTGTGATAAGCATTACAAACACATCATTGGCTGATATGTGATAAGCTTTCGTGACAACGAATACGTCATTGACTGATATTTTATCTCAAAAGTCATACAAGTACTTTTCAAATAGTGGCATGTGTTCAGCATCTAAACAAACAGCCAAACGCAAGTTTCTATCCTTAGAATTTGGACTTGGTATAATATAAATTGTCCCTTCATATACAATGGAAGCTGGTCCCATATGAATTGGCCTACCCCACCCAAAGTCACACTCATGGACAGGCAGCCTAGTCCAACTATTTATGTTAAGATTAGGGCTAGCAAAGTAACTCGGGCCTCGAATCAGGGTTGATAGGTCAGGTTGTAACTCGAGGTAATCGAGAGCTGATCTTAGGTAGTTATCATCCATTTTCAATAACACATCGTGAATTCTCTTAGCGGAACTTGACAATGGTTCTGATTGAAGCTCAGATGATGTAGCCATTGGTGTAGCCGTGAACACGACATTTCCTAGGTAGCCCGGTGGCAAGGGAGGGCAAAGCCTCGACCTACCATCAGTGGCCACGTGTAATTTGGACAATTGATCGTCTGGCAATCCACGTGCCTTGCACGCGCAACGCCAAATGTGGGCCGCAAGGATTTCATAAGTGCTACCCTCGTGCTTGGACTTGGACTTAAGAAGCGTGAGTTGTTCACTCGAGAATTTCAACATGGCCGTGGTACTGGACTTTGGGCCCGTGAACTCATGGTTTTTCGATAAGTTGAGGGTAGGTGGAGGATGATACTCGACATGCTCAAAAGAAGGCATTGGCGGGTTCCGTGCACGGAGGAGTGTCCGATCAATGAACGGTGGGATCGCGATGGATAGGCCACGAGTGATGTCCGACCACGTGTTGATAAAGTGGACGGATGAAAGACCATCAGATAGCGTGTGGAACACTCCAGTGCCAAGAGCGACTCCGCCACAACTAAAACGAGTAACCTATAAAGAATTTTCACACTATCAGGCAATATTAAAAACATACATATACACAAACATTGAATTAAGTCATGCACCATATATTAAAAAAAAAAATTATTCACCAACTTGCTAGGAAAGTGTGACTTGTGAATTTTAAATTTTATCTATATATATTATTAAAATGCCTTCACATGCACACTAAAGAAAAAAAAATAAAGAGCACCAAGCTTTCATATTGATGGCACATTAAAACAATGTATGGCCTATCAACCACTCCACTTGTTGATTTTTTTTATACATATAATTTTTTGAAATTAGAAAAATATGAGAATTAATTTAAGAGAGAGAAAATATTATTTTGTGTATTTTTCTAGAAGACCGGAACCGTCATGATTTTAATGAATTTATAGCTGTCAAAAATTAATTGCCACCTATAATTAGAAAACAAATTAATTGAGAGACATCTACACACTCAAAATATTAAAGATTGGTCCTACAAAATTGTTTTTTTCCCTTTTTTTTAGAAATAATTGCATACATATTGAATTTTCGATTTGTAATTCCTTAAAAAAAAGTTCCATGCTTTTTGTATTTGTAGAATTTTAATTTAAGATCAAATCCATTAAATTTAAATTTGCAGAAAGGTCTTTTTTTCTGTTTCTTCCCATTTTTTGCTTGAAATTTTCCAAGGAAAACAAATGTATATTCCAAATTCCATAATACCTTGCACCCCATACAAAAATATAAATAAATATGAAAAAATACAAATATATAAACAAATAATTAAATTTCAAATATATAGTATTAAAAATGTTAAAATTTAAATTTTGAATTATGACCTAAACAGAGGTCACCTAGCTTAGCTACTTTGATTACTAGTTATAAAGACTTTATTACTTAAAAATTATTCTAGGTTCTCTTCTACTAGTATTAAATTAGATGCATTAATTATGCAATTTTCTATTCTTAATTATTTTTGTTACTTTTTCTTTGTTATTTTCCCTAATCTTTTAAAAAAAATTGAATTTTCATCAAATGGCACTTTCCCTAACCTTTTCCATTTGGACTTGTTAAAAAAAAAATATGAAAAAGTAACACATTAGATAATATTAAATTATTCTCAATTTTTTTTAGTTGAATAACAAGAAATTAGGTCTTTATATTTTCTTTTAGATTCTTAGTGCAATTTGATTTATATATACGCTGACGATATATAAATTTAATCGATTGAAAATCAATTGTATGTAATTATTTATAAAAAAACTAATATTCAAGATCTAAACTTAAGTAAATTAATAACCTAAAAATCAAGACAAATAACCTAAGATAATATGTAGAGAAAAAACACTAACCACATAAAAAGTCTTCATACATTATCAACAAATATATTTATATAAAAATTATATTATTAAAGATATTAATAGCATGAAAATTCTTTTGCATGAAAGATCACAATAGTTAAAAGACAATTTTTTTTTGTTGGAAAAAAAGACAATTTTTTTAATACTATTAATGCATATAATCATATAAATAAAGAAATATACCAATGGAGTAAAATTTCTTAATGGTAAAATACTAATAAGGTAAAAATTCTTTTACATGACAGATAACAATTATAAAAGACAATAAAAAAATATCTTTACCCATCAACACACATATAAACATGTAAATAAAGTAAGATACCAATAGGGTAAGATTTCTTAATAGAAAGATTCTACTAATAGGATAAAAATTAATTTACAAAAAAGATGACAATAATAAAAAAACAATTTATTTATACCATAAACACATATGCATATAAACATATAAATAAAGTAAGATACCAATAGGGTAAAACTAATTTTACATGAAAGCTAACACTTGTAGAAAGACATCAAAATTCAATCACTAAGACAGAAATAATAGCATATTCAGTAAAATTTCATAAATATAAATTTTTTACCTGAAATATTACGAGTGGGAAGGTTGAGATATCTCCATTAGTTTGAACACTAGGAATAAGTTTCCTAAGTTCCAAACTTGGTGTAAAATCACCAAAATCATCAACACATGAATCACTTTGGGCCTCAACAAATAAAACACCTTCATTATTACAATTAATTTCAATTCTTCCTTGATCATCCCTAGATAATCTCCCAGCCATTGGATAAAATGAAACTAAAACATTGCTTAATGCTTCTTTCATCACATTACTATCAAAGAAATTTGGAGATCCATTTGGTTTATAAAAATAAACAGTCAAAAGATGGATTCTTCCAACAATTAAATCCAAATTAGAACTCCAAATCCTCTTGGTTGGTGTTGGCTTTGATGGTTTCACTAGTGTTGATTCTTTGATATTAATTTTCATGATTTTTTTTTACTTTTCTTTTTCAAAATAGGTTAAGGAGAGAAAAGGGTGTTTGAAAATATAATTTTCTTGATGTTCTTGTAATTTTCTTGATGTGTAAAATGTAATTTCCTTGGGGGAAAAAACCTAATGAAAGGAGGATGGAGGAGCTAAAGTGTTGTGGTACAAGGAAGATAAGTGTGTTGGGAATCATTATTTATAGCCTAAAAAGTATAGGGTAATATAATATATGCTTTGTTATTTTGGAACCAATAATTAAAAATATTCTAGAAAGTGCAAGTTGTTAAGTTGGCTACTACTCTTCTAGATGTTCATTATTAACTTGATACAAGAGTTAAAAAGTAATAAATAATAAAATAATTTTATCAGATTATTGTTTGAATATAATAAAAATAAATTAAAAATTTATATAAAAATTATTTTTTAATTTCATAAATTGAATAAGTATTATTAGATATTTATTTTTAAAATAACAGACAAATAAAGATAGACAAAAGGAGTAATTATGTTCTTATGATACAGGAGATCGTTGGGTTGAAAATAAATTATTTTGTGGTAACTAATTTCGTAATAGGTTATCTTATGATAAGTTATTCAACCACATATATAAGATAATTTATCTCATCACTAAAACAAAAATGATAAAATAAATAATTTCAAAATTACTTAATATAGAATAAAATAATTCTACGTTTATATCTCATGCCAAACAATTTTCTACCGGTATTAATTTCATCATGGCAGCCCTTTTTTTGTTGGTTTGGTTTTTCATCTAGTTGGGTAGTTGTATTGCCTTGAATTGATATTTATTAGAAATAAAATTGTATGTATTTGTTTTAAACTTTATTAATATGTTGTTATTATTGTCATCTGATAATTTATATAATAAAATATAACTAAATTTAAATTCACATAAAAAAATTCAGATCAAAAAGAAAAATTCTAAAAATAACGACTTTATACCTAATAAAAATCACAAATCGAAATTTTAACAATCCTTGTTGGTCACGATGGACCTTATTAGCCAAACAATGTTAGATGGTGTTGTGTCCTTTTTGATTTAGTTATAAAAGCCTATTTACCTATTTATTTTAATTATAATATATTTGAAATGTATTGGTCTAACTAATTCCGATCATTATAAACTTTTATAGATAAATTGAGATTTTAAAAAAAATATTGACACTAATTTTTTAAATTGAATATATCTATTATACGTGCATAATTGTTTGTCGAAGAAAATTATATTATCAATATAATTTAATTTTAAAAATTATAAATAAGTATTTGTAGTTATATTTTAAGTGATTTATCATGATAGATTATTTTTTTCACTATAGATTAAAGTTAAAAACTCATTTCACATTTCTTTAGACATCAACTTAGACAAACAAGTTGAATGGATTAATTTACATTTAAATATTATTCTTTGATTTAAATTTAATTTGTGGGCACTAATGTTTGAGGAAAATTAGTAGTACTTTCTTTGGAATTATACTAGATGAAGAAAAGGGGAAATTTGAGTGACAACAAAATGTATTAAAAATCACCAAAATCATCAACACATAAATTTGGAGTTTATGGAAATTTGAGAAAGATGCCCTTTTCTTGTAATTAAAAATTAATTATTATTTATTTTATATTTGAATGACAACAAAATGTAGTCTTCCCATTAACAAAAAATTATGAAATTATCACCATTTGAATTTTTTAATTTGGTGGAAGTATATGGACCATATGAGTTTGTATGGTTCCTATGAATAGAAACTTTTCTTGGTATGTACTTCATAATTAAAGAGGGCATTAAATAATTTCTCCTACTTATAAATTAAATAAAAACCTAAAGAACCTTTTCTTTTATTCTTTTTTTTTTCTTAAATTTTGTTTTGGGACCATTAAAGTCATATTAGACTAGACATGGGATACTTTCTATGGAGTTTTTTTAACTTCTAGACTCTTTTGCAAATTGAGGTGACCACTCCAATCTACCCCTTCATGAATGAGGATAAACTCCCTTCATGCAAAGGAGGCATCACCTCATAAATCCAAAAATAATTATTAAAAATTCATTCTGAGAGTTCAAACTCTGAATATTAATCCAAATCAGCTTTTGATCTAAAATATTTTAAACTTTCATCTTAAAATCTCAAATCTATGAAATAACTCTGACTCTGAAACCGACGACGATTTTGGATCAAATTTCATATTTTAGAGTTAACAGAACTAATGAATTTTCATGTCACACCTCAAGTTTACATTTTGAGTGCAGTTGGCACTCGAAAGCCATTTGTAATCCCAAGTGAACTATTTGACTTGGGCAGCTTACTCAATGAAAGACTGAAACAATAACGATAGGCTAGAATTTAACATAATGCATAACACAACTAAGGTTTTTCAAATAAAATGAAGAAACCTAAAGTTGTTCTAATTGTAAATTGAAGGAGTTTATTTGAAATATTTTTCAACTAGTCTATGCAACCTGTAAGGGGTCGTTTGATTTGAATATAAGTTACTGTTGAGGAAGAAGAAGATGAAGATGGAAGAACTTTTGTTCTTCTTTTGAGAGAGGTTAGAGAGAAAGGCAGAGGAAAATGCTTAGAGAGAGAAATATTTCGTGGTAACGCTCAATGGGTAAACTCCACGGCGATAGGACTATATATATTAATGATGTTCGAATATTTACAATTACACAGAATACAAGTATACACGGAGAATAAATAGTAACACCTAAAATTTGAACCGCAACAGCTGCTAAATATATTATCAGGCTCCACTACCTAACAGTTACGATAGAATAAATTATGTTGGGATTAATAATAATGGGATAAGTTATGTTGAGGTTATTTCTTATTGAGTATTTGGTTTGTTGGATAAATTTTAAGAATATGTCGTTTATTTACAAAAATATCATTCACTTTATTGGTTTTTAATATATTTTCTTTGCTAATTTAGTTATTCAATATTCATTTTTGAAATAAATTTTTCATCTTATTTAGGTTAAATATTGTGCATTTCCAATAATAATATCATATGCATTTAAAATAAAACTTTTTTTAAAATTTAATTCACAAATAGAACTTGCATTTTAAGTTTGTTAAAGTAAAAAAGGATTTATGAAAAATCAAAATATAAGAAACATAAGAATTAGTCAATAAAAAATTATACTATATAGTGTAATTTTTCAATAGAAAAATATGAAAAGATATTATAAAAATAAGGTGTGAAGGTTGTAAATACTATTATATATTGTATTAAAAAATAATGTAAATATACAAAGTGAGGTATAAAAAGGGTGAAAAAGGATATTATTGTCATTAACCTTTTTTTTTTATACTGGGATAAGTTATCCAAGACTATTATACCACCCAAAAGGAGTGATAACTTATCCTTGTACTATTTATTCGTCTCGTATAAGTTATCTCACATTTGCCAACTAACCAACTATTTAAGTACAACTAAACTTTTATCGCAGGATAACTTTTAGTTATTCTTCACACCGAACGACCCCTAAAAGTCTGACTCCAAACAAGTATCGAAATAGGTGCACATCTATTCCAAACTGAAAAGAAATAGAACTGAAATAAGAACACAAGGGGTCCTTTGACTACAAAGAGATCTCACCACAACTAAATAGAAAAGCTGGATCTTCAATGGTGCGCCTGTTGAGGATCTCTATCACCTATATCTGCATCATTTTATGATGTAGATTGAAACGATATTAGTACATGAAATATACGACCATGTAATGTCCAAATAGAATACTCTACTCAAAGACTTTAGTCAGAATTAGCTCAATACCAGAAGTATTCCCTGGAATTAAGTTAACTAGTTTAGATGCATTAATAGATGCAATTCGATATATGTAAAATATAATCTTTAAACTTTGGAGAGTTTCTCTAACCGACAACCATCACTATGAGCTTTGTGATGATATAACGGTTTGCTCACGTTGCCAGAGCCATCCCCTTACCTTTCTAGTGTGAGAGACAAACTTAACTGATGGATCCATCTAATAGGGCTCCTCGGAGGCAAGTAAAGAGTAGTACAATTTGGTACAATCCTATTCTACATTGGTCATGTAGCTGATGGAATTTGGTACTCAATACTTCTCCAAAAAATGATTATTATGCTCATAACTTAAGAGTGAACTTACTCAATTAACTTGTTTAGTCTCTTTTGGAATTAGCTCAACTTTAACTTTGCTCAACTTGTCACTTCTCTTTACAAGGATAAAGTCTCAATTTAATGACTACATGAATTATAAATTTACTGCTCAATTTCAAAATAAATGTTTAAAGTTATTCATACATATGCTCAAAATATAATAAAAAGACTTCTTCCCCAACTCATGCTCCAAATATAAATTAAGATACTTGTTTAACTCAACTCACGCGTGTGACTTTGATGTTTCTAAGGTTTATGTATGAATGAGGAGGTTATTAGGCTATAAGGTAGGTTTAGGCAAGTTAATTAAGGAAAAAAAGACAAAAATATTCTTCTGAAATGTAAGAAATCATCAAAATAAAAAAAATGACCTTTTAATGATTTGATTTTAAAAATTTCAAAATCAACTAAATTGATTTGATTTTGAATCAACCATTATTCAATCTAAATGAAACCGTGAATATCTCTATCTACTGCCTCAAAATATTTACTGTGTTTCAATTTACACGTTTTTTGAAAAATAAATTCTATTCGTTTTTTATTTGTTTATATTTGATTTGTCATATTGGTAAAGACACACTAAAAAAAATAATTTTTTTATATTACTCTTATTAATCATAAAGCCATTCTAATTTTAGAGAGTCTGTAATATTTAATAACAAAATAAAATTAGACATAAAAGCAAAAATCATACTTTAATATTTCAAGACTTAACAAATATAAGTTATTAAGGACGACAAGTATTTTAGATCAAGAGAGCCGTATTATTGCCCATTTGATGTTTAAATATAAGAGTGAAATTTATAATTCTGATCATAAATTCAAAATTTAAATCTTTAAATTAAAAATACTATCAATCATAATAATTAATAATTTAAAATAAATAAAAGAATAATATTTGTTCCTCTAGTATGAAAAATAATTTAATATTATCCTCTATTTTACGATCAGTTCATATGTTATATTATTATTGATTTACATATGTCCTTAACATGCTTCTAGAATTTTTTTTTTCTTTTTTTCCTTAATAATTTTATTTTATTAATCTTTTGTAGAATTTTATTTATATATCTTTACTTTTCTTGTAGAATAAAGTACCATTCTTAGTGAGCAACTTTAGTGCACGTTTCCCAAACAATATCGCCAGCCTCTATTATTGTGTCCGCTAATTTATTACTCCACGTGATCTAAAATTAAAAATAATTTATATATATATATATATACTTTTTTTAAAAAAAACAATTGAATTGTAAAGTTAACAAAATTCACAATTTTAAAATTTTAAAAAAAAGTTTTTGCGTTAAAATAATTTAACACTCCATTTTAAGATAAGAAGTCCACATCGACAAAGTATAAGAGAGATGTTGGATATATAGATAAACAAATCTTACCTATTGGTGATGCAATCACTAGTGGGTTAGGTCATTATAAATTGTTTCAAAGTCACTCTTGTGTCAGCATTGTCAATGTGGGTCAGAGTTCAACTGAGTTTAGGCAAATATCAATGAGGGAGGGCAAATTTCAGTGCTGAGTCTAGGTGAATTTCATACGGTGGGGCAAATCTTAACGAGGACGTCAAGTCCATAGAGGGAGCGATGGGTATATTTAACAACTCATCTTAAGAATTAAGATTAAAAATCCACATCGACAAAATAAATGAGCGACACTGGATATATAAGTAAATAGGTCTTACCTCCTAGTGATATATTTTAAAGTTGTACAGGCATTGGCCCAAAGCAAACAATAACAATAACGAGTTGGATCGTTACAAATAACAATGCACGAGATTCGAAAAAATCAAAAATAAAAAATTTATCGTACGTAACTTTGTTTTATATTTTTATAAAAAAATAATTTTCACAGCTTAAATTTATTACAATAATTTTATTAATTACACCATTTTCACTGATTTTGCATAAAATATCTAGCTCTGCCTCTACTAATGGATATATGAGATATAAGATATAGGTATATATAAGCG
>JAPFFP010000098.1:841810-859682 GCA_026153255.1 Solanum medicagineum
CTCCCACAACATGTATGGGTTCAACTTCCACTGCCCCCTTCTCCCTTTTCTTCCCCTTCTGCGGCCCTCTATTATAAGAAAGTTGGAAAGAACTACAAAACAGAAGCTTAAAAGAACAAGAAAGCCAGACAAAGACAAGTAATTTTATACAAGCTGGTGGACTTACATCAGGTACATAGAGTTATGCATACTTGGAAAGGCATTATCAAATGGATCCATGAAAAGCAAACTTTCTGCCATTGCAGAAATTCTTTGAGAAACTGCAAATATTAGACGCTGGCCGATAAAAGCCTCATTTCCGACCTTACGCATCAAATGTTGAATATAGAACTGAACATCAGTTTCAAAGTGATTGGATTCTGAAACATATCATTATGGAATCAAGAGTTAAGAAGCCATGTAAAATGAAATATAAGTCACATTGAGGAATTTAATGATGAACATGCTGCTGTCCAAGAGCAAAAATCATATTAAATTGCTCTGAACTTCAGGCTCATGATCCAACTAAACTAATAATCAGTCCAGTGACAATAGGGTCACAAGGGTCTGTCCTCTTTTGATTTCAACGGTCTTTGCTTAACTATTCAATATGATACATATTACTTTTAACTTATAAGAATCAGATTCAATGAAGCTTTCAGAATCAGTCACAATAGTTTGTTCCTTCATGGATAAATAATTTAGTCATAAATTTTATTCAGCATCCATCCAAAACAATTAGAAGCATTTTACATAATCTATGTCATGTGGAAACAACAATATTTTTGTTTCTGCTGGAAAAACTATCAAGGTGTCTTTCTACAGTAAGAGGTAGTTTCATCACAAATATTGCTTGCCTCTGTCCAGATTTAGGATACTATATTTATTTTGAAATGTCCAAAAGCTTCTACATTATTCTACCAATAATATCTTTTATACAACAATAAATTTTAAGAATTCAAACTTGTTTAATGATTTGCCCACTGCATTACCGTTTTATTGCTACTATTTAGAATTTTGAAATCAAATTAACATCTTAAACTCAAATCTTATCCAGCAATGCTGCATAAATGAGAAGATCGAGTATCATAAACCAAACATCCATTGTTAAAACTGATTTGTTTCCATTAAATACGTAAAACCAAAGAACTTTTCTCAGTATCATGCTGAAACCATTTCTTAGTTCTGTATACATGCATATACTGTTATAAATCTACCAAAATCTGTACAATTAGTTGAACATGCTGGTTCTAACATTATTATTAAGATAGGTGAATACTTTCGCAATCTGCTGAGGTGAAGATGGTCTTCGAAAACCTAGTATGAATTTTTAAAAAATCACATAAATACCGTCTCCTTGCAAGCAACTGCACATTCTTCTCAATAAACGCATGATTAAACTGTTGATAATGCCTTCCACAGGTTCTCTGTTCATTTCTGTTGGTGACATTGTAGCCAGGGTACCTTTAAAGTAGTAAAATACAAATACTGCTGAATTTGGAAGTCATTAAAGAAAGAAGACTAGAGAGCAATGAACCCATCTGTTGCTATTGTAATATTACAAATAAAACCTCAGAAAATTAGGCATTCTATGCAGTCAAATGGTTCAGTACTTGGAAAGGTGTTGATAAAGAAGGTTAAATTGTGAACCTTTTGCATTTTCGAATA
This sequence comes from Solanum medicagineum, assembly GCA_026153255.1. Taxonomy (NCBI): domain Eukaryota; kingdom Viridiplantae; phylum Streptophyta; class Magnoliopsida; order Solanales; family Solanaceae; genus Solanum; species Solanum medicagineum. The sequence goes on from JAPFFP010000098.1 coordinate 843,458, forward strand.
AAAATTGGAAAGCTTCATTTAAAATGGCAGTCCAGACCATTAAGATGGTTCTCAAAGAGAAATCTTTCCTTGAAAAGTCAAATCTTAAGATGAAGCTTCACTATTCAGTCTTTTTTCTCATTTAAGTTTCAGAACAGATAATACATTCACTTATTAACCCCTTAATTTTAGCTTCCATCACAATCCTCGACATTGAAATTAGAATATAACAGTACATCTGTGAAATAATTAATCGTCGGCATATCAAACTGAAAAGCATATCAGGAATTCAAGTTTGAAATTTCCAGATGTTGCTCATGAAAAAATTGTATACATGAAGGAAAAGGAAATGAAAATATTGTCTCCTTACCAAGAATAAAGTCAACAGCTTGGTGGCACCAGTTCTTAAAATTACCTTCCTCCAACTGTAACACATTTGTTACAAAAGCCAAGTGAGATGAGACACAAAAATCATATGCATAGCATAAGACAATGCATCACTAGCTGGGGTTAATTGAAACTACATACACTGTGAGGAGAAATAGTGTCACAAAGCTCCAATAGAAAATCAACTGAAGTGCTAAGTTGTTCAACGTTATTTTCATTATCACGTTCTGCCATTTGAGGAAAGACACAATATTCATACTTCTCATCTATAGCAGAAAATTCAGATTCAGCAAAATTTGCCAAACAGGATCTACTGTTTCCAGAGATCAAATTATGGCACACATAAAAAAGAGATTTATCACATCATGACTGAGGTATGATAAGATCTCCATGCAATATAACTTTTAAAAATCCTGTGACTTTGCAAGTTAACCACAGAAAGTAAACACAAAATTGCACCCATAACTGATTTTCACCTGATATTCGATGAAGTAAGGAATCATCTGGTCTTCTCCTCTTTCGCTCCTTAATCCTCACTGGAGAAGTGTACAAGTCAATGAATCAAGCTAATGTTTCACAACTTTAGATTAATAAATATGCCGAATTCCTTTAAAACAAACCTTGTCTGAGAAATCTTCTCCGCAGTACATCACTGAACCGTTGATCACAACAATCTCCAGTTCTTTCATGGCTCAATAATCCCAACTTATCAAAGAAATAACACTTGCATGATGCACTTTTTGGAAATATATCATACTGTGAACCATCTTACTCCAAAAATTAAAAAAACAATCAAAATTAGCCGTTATAAACGAATCAATTTATACAGATAACAAAAAATTGCAAAATCGAAATCAAACATATAGCTAAAAGATCCTCAGGAAACTCTAGTTATCACTGCAATTTTGAATTGAAACGAAAATACAATAAGTCACAAAATTGTAGCTCGGAGTATAGCAAATAGACAATCGAAATCAAACACATTACAATAGATAACTGGAAATTGCAGCGATCGTCAGATTTTCAGTATAATCAACAAAAAAATAAGTATAATAATTTGTTTAGTTTATAATATTACAAAAACATGAAATCTAACCTTCCGCTATTTTGAGGTCCTCCTTGAGTCTGAGAATCTCTCGTTTACGCTCTTTTGCCTGAAAAATGAAGTTAAATAACTGAAATTTCTCCACTCAACTTCTAGAAATAACAAAAATAATAGCGAAGAATCAGAGTTTAATCGATCGAACTTTTCGTTTCCATTTAAGAGCATCATCGGAATGAGAAGAAGGCGCGGAGGAAGAAAAAGCCACCGCTGCCGCGGCAGAAGGCGGAGGTGGCGGTGCTGCCAGAGGTTTGTGGAGAAGCTTCGATCGGACGAGCGCCATTGCGATCGCAAGTTTTAGCGATTCATCGGACTGGCTCTTCGGTTGCTCTCTCAAATTCTCCATTTTCTCTCTCTCTAGCACTTACGGTAAATGGCGGGAGTTAGCTTGTTTATAAAACGTAAAGCGCGAGTTTTTTAAAAAAAAAAATTGAATATCAAAATTCAAGTGATATCATATAAATTGAATCAATATTATGTATTTGAAGTTAGTTTGAAATGAATAACTTGTATTATTTTCATACGAAATGGATATGGTTTGTATAATGGTCCAAAAATCAAATATTTATTAGAAGAAGATCAGAACTCGATTTTCATGTGAAAAGTGACTCACAAAAATATTCTTGGAATAGATGTCATCAGAAAAAAGATAGATTCGAAACCCCCAACAATCAATGACAAAGCTAGAATTTGAATTAAGGGGGTTCAAAATCTAAAAAAACAAGCACATGAACCAGCTGAAGGAGGTTTAATATCTACTATATATATATAGTAGATAAAAATTAATTTTAACTATGTATAAATAGTATAATTTTTCATATATATATAGTAGATAAAAATTAATTTTAACTATGTATAAATAGTATAATTTTTCACTGAAGGAGGTTCGAATGAACCCCCTGGCCGAAGAATGGCTCCGCCACTGCTAACAATCATATCGTGATGAGAAGAAAAGCGCTTTTCCTTTAGATAAGACGCATCATAGGTCATCCTCGACCATCTACATTTTCAAGAGGAAAAAAAATCTTAATTTTCGAAAGAAAATCTTCATTACTAATGGAATTCAAATAATCTTTAGATTAATCAAAACATATTTCATAATTTGTATGCAATTTCTAGTAATTTAAAAATTGGGTCTATATTCTTTTTATTTGCTTATTTATTTACTCAAATTTAATCTCTCAACTTAATATTATTATAATTTAACTCTGGAAAAGTGAAATGAAACAACAATATTGTTTAGGATGTAAATAGTAATTACAAAGTTACATGCAAAATTATGCATGAAACAGAATGTAGGATAACAAGGATTGTATCGAAGGAATTTTGAGCTTGTGCTAACACATTTAAAAACTCGTGTCAAAGGAATTTTGAGTGTAAGCTACACACTAAAAGACTTGTGTCAAAGGAATTTTGAGCATGAAGTAACACACCTAATTACTCATTAAAGGAATTTTGATCACGAGCTAACACACATAAAGACCCGTGTCAATGAAATTTTGAGCATAAGCTAACAAAACCTAAAAACTCATGTCAAAGGAATTTTGAGCGAGAACTAACACACTAAAATAACAGTTTGAAAATACACCTATCACCCACTATAGCGATAAAATAAGTAAAATCTCACAAGTGATGCCTAGATGATGAATGCGCATAGACCACTCCACCCTTACCTTTGGAGTGCAAGAGAAATTATTTTTGATAAAACCTCATAGCTATAACTAGTTGATTTGCATATTGCTGAAGAGATGGAAGCACAAAACTCTTTTGGATCAACATATAAAATTCATCTCACAAATAGGATCTTAGAAGCGACAATATATCCAATGTTATCTCATAAATAAAATCTAAAATAAATAGTGGAAACCTTTCCCCCACCTTTATGAATAGGATCTTTGGCGACAACAACAATTCGACTAATGAAAAACGTAGAAACAACATATCCAATTTTATCCCATAGGTAAAATCCAAAAAAAGTAATTATACCTCATCCGCACCCCCCACCTCAACATCTTTATGAACAGGATCTTCGAAATCGAAAACGAAAACATATCTAGTATAATCCCACAAATACAAAATGCAGAAATAACATGTCAAGTGTTTTCCACAAGTAAAATAGGAAGAAAGTAGGTTAAACCTTTAACATACACACACACTACCTCCGTACCTTTAGAGAGGTGGTTTTTAAAAGACCCTCCACTCATAATTGGCAAATTATAACATACACCCTATAATCCCACAAGTGTGATCTGAGGAGGATAAAATGTACGCAGGCCTTACCGCTACCTCCTCATAGAAATAGAGAGGTGGTTTTCCAAGAACCCTCGTCTTAAGAATCAAACCTGCTTGGCAAATTATAGATGCACAAAAATGCAACAGCAGCAGCAGAAGACAAACTTAATGTGTCAAAATTTTCCTTCAAAAATGGTATATAAAGGCTCAAGCAGTTGCAGTATGAACTCAACAGATTTGACAAAACTTCTAATCCATCCAAGTCAAAAGAGAGGAGATAAATAAATAACTAATGAAATACAAAATGAGGGCCTCTTTGCCTAGAGCAAATATGGAGTACACAATTAAACCATCCTCAAAAGGCAAAATCTCTTTTTCAACACCTAAGAAAAAAAAAATACAGCTCACTCAAAATCAACCTGCTCTCGACCATTCCTGTGGTTTGTTGCTCTTACTCCCCCTTGGACATCAACAAGAAATGCTGAAAAGTGAGTTTTGAGTACATCCCATCCACTGAGGTTACAGAAAACCGATCTTCACGAAGAGTTGATCGAGCTTTTTATTGAAACAGAGCTTTGCATGCCTCAACATCAGCTGCTTGTGAATCCAATACTGCTTGGCCTTGAGGACTAGAGCTAATAGATCCCATTGTAGCTGTGAATACATCTTTCTGGTATAGATCATCAGTTACCTTCTTCAGGATCTCATTGACCACCTTGAAGTCGAAAGCTCCAGCCAAAACTAGACTAGCAATTATGTGACCAAAATTTACTGGTGCTTTTGGTAGATCCATGGCGAGGTCATCCAGCAGAGAGGAAAAGTTCAAGAATCCAGTGGCCAAGTCCATGGCGGTAAAAACCTTCTTAACAAACAAGTGTTCGAGAAGTTGTGCAACTGGTTCAACACGTGGTGGGCTTTTGTCTAGACCAATGGATATTGCTTCTTTGACAACCTCAGGATGATAGGCTGGGGATTTGAGCTCCTCAACACACTGCAAAGCTTCTTCCAGAAGTCTAACATTGAAATATTCCTCCAAAAGAGATGCTGTTTTTCTCTTTAGTTCATCAGATGTCAAACTTGCACCAGGAGCCTGGGGTTTTACAACTGGAGAAACAACAGTTGTTGGAGGTGGTCTAACTGGTCCAGGAACCTGTGATGCAGCCTCCATGCCAAAACCATAACCTGATGGGCGAGCAGGAGCACCACTACCTTGCAAGAGGGCACTAGGCCTGCCAGTGACGTAACCACCACTACCCTGAGGCAGAAGTCTTGGGTTCAATGAGGGTGACTTGCCAACCAATGGTTGCTGACCCCGTCCACCAGGCTGCACCAGTGGTCCATTACCTCTAGGCATCGACCGTGATCTAGGAACTTCCCAGTTGTCATTATCCATCCCAGGCGTACCAGGCATCTTCCTAGTTCCTGGCATTCCAGGCATCATACCACCAGTGCCTGGCCGATTGATAGGGAAGCCACCAGGACTCAAACTCCCCTGAGCTGGAAGACCACGAGAATTTCTCATGCTTGCAGTGGCACCGGGACGCAACCCCAAGGTCTTTTCTGCTTCAGAGTGAATCTCCGTGATGGTTTTGGCTTTCACCTGTGCAAGAAGGAATGCAAGGAGGAAAGAATATTAAATCTTATGAGAGTATTCTAAGGAATGAACAGGCAACAAAACCAAGATAGAAAAAATGAATGAGGTTTCACCTCTTCCCGCCTAGGGACCCAGCTATTAGAACGTAAATCCAGCACATTACGAACCATAAACCGCAGCCGGGGAGCCAACTGGGGGTTTGTTGATAGTTCCTTCAACCGAATAAAGTACGCATCGTTGATGCGCCTTGATTTTTGGTTCTCATCAAGCTGCTTGCCAATGGTGTTGAAGAATTGACAAATGGCTTCAACATTCTCTTCTTCCGGACAGCTTTTGGGATCTTGTCCTAATAGTTCCTGTCGACAAAACCAGCAAAGACATTTATTGGCACAGTTAAATGCATTTAAGACAGCAATCAGTTGGAACTATAAGACCTGAGCAAAAGGAAACAATTACCAACCTGAACAATGTGGTGAACAATCTTTTCAGGGACCATCTTTTGCTTCAAAAGCTCTCCGATAAGCTTAATATTGCCAAGAGTGCGCAATTTGATCAACCTTTCTTTGTCCTTGCGCTCTGACTCCTGCTCAGGGGCTGTCATTTGCCTAGCCTCTTCTCGCAGTTTGTGAGCACCTTCAAATGCCTCCTGACAGTTATTCAATAAAAGGCGCTTGAATGTAATCTCCTTGCCACCAGGTTCATCAGAAGGAAATGGAGGCAACTTTTCATTGAGATCAGAACAAAGTTGGGCATACATCGGGCAAAATGTTGGTTCCAATACAGCCTTGTCAAATATCAAGGAAATAACACCCTGAAAGTGAAGATAAAAAACAGTTAATTTCGAGGTAACAACAAAGGACAAGTTTGAGGTAAACAAAAGCACAACTAGAAAAGGAGGTATGCCAGAGAAGAGAAGACAGACCTTTAGGATGTCTGCACTTGTTATCCCTGAATCTATCAGTTGACCTTTGAGGAGATCAAACTTCTCTGGAGTCAGCTTATTGAGTATACTGTAATCATTAATAGTTAGGATCAACGAGTTAGATAAAATCCATGCATTCAACTATTGCCACATGTAGTAGTCTAATGTGAGCAAGTGACAACGTATCAAATGGAAGTTTTGTATAGCATAGGTAGAGATATCCAGATAACTAACAGAGGGCAATGACATAGCGAATAGGGGCAATCAAGAGATTGACAGGAAGACAGAGAGAGAAGATGAATGACAAGTACGCATATATATTCTTCAAAATGCAATATAATTACACAGAAAAAATTACCCCTTCACAGTCTTCAGGACACGATCTTTTTCAGAAAGATTGCCCCTTCGAACTGACCATGGCAGCTCAGCTTTGATTAGCGTGGGTGCAGGTCCTCCCTGATTCACAAATAAAAATAAAGGTTTCTGAGATCAAGGCTGAAGACAGCTTATCAGATGAAAGTGTCCTTTGAAAATAATAACAATCCCGTTGCAGCTATCAAAATACACAGCAGATGAAATTGTTCTTCCAAAATCATGACAACAACAATGCCCTTGCTATTACTGAGGGAAAAATATGGAAGGAAATAAATCACATGAAGAAATATAGACATCTCCTTCGATAAAAACAGCTGCCTTTCAAAATTATCATCATAATTGAATGATCAAATGATATATGCTGCATCCCTGAAACCTAATTTTATATTACATAGTAACTTGCAATGAAACACTATAGCACAATAACTGAAGTTCCTGATCCACCACTAAATTTTGGCTAGGTACTGTATAATGATATAACTAAACAACTTATCTTTATTTCTAGACTCTCATTATCAGTTGGGACTTTAGAATGTGTTGACAAGGTGTCTTATCAGTTTGTAGTAGCAAAAAGGCCAGATTGTCTTCCAAACAGAGTTTTCTTAGAACAGATACTGAATGTATTCTGGAAATAATACAAAAGGCACTAGATTAAGAATTACCACTTGGTTGGGAGATATTTGAGTTCTTGCGAACTGAGAGCTAAGCTGTTCTTGCCGGCCACCAAATTCTCTGTTTTCTCGTAGAGCATCCCATGACCTGTCGTCTGCCGGGGAAGAAAATTGTGATGACTTGCTACGCCAGTCACGGGTGTCTGGCTCAGAATAACGAGTCTGAGATTGAATCTGGACCTGCAAGATCACATAAATGAGACGACTTGTGGCACCAGAAATGCATACTGCAAATACCAAATAAAAAACATTGTTTAAATGACAGAAAAAGAGGAGTAGCTTTTTGTCTTGGATAAATAACTAGAAAGTATAGCATTCAAATCTGTTCCTTTTGTGCAAGGGCAGTTATGTTGTGAGTGGCGGGGTTCCCTGTCATCACAAAAATCATAGATGGTAAGTACAACTATCTTAATATATACTCACATTGGAGTCTGCACGGCTTCGACTGCCATCTTCACCAAACAGTTCAGATTCAACTTCTTGTTTGATTAGATAGATATCATCAGAAATGCTAACCACCTAGACAGAAACAATCAAACCCAATGAAAACCATTAGGAGAAACAAATTAAGGTTGCCATAAATCATAAAATGATCATATTAAATTGATTTATTTATGTCTATTTTTTATTTTTTGGAAGGGGAGGGGCAGTCATGACCCTTATTTTCCTTCTCCTTAGTGGTCAATGGCAAATCCGAACACCAACTGACATGCTCTACATTAGAGCAGGCAGGACATTCTTGCTTTTCCATATTTATCTAGATAAAGTGAAAGCCCAATAACAACATCAGCCAAAACTTATAGATATGACCATTACCTCCCTCAGTTGCAGCAGCTGATCTCGAGTATACCTAACACGCTCACGGCCCTCAAAACGTGAGTCTCCAGTCTACAAATATAACAGAACAGTCAAGACACATATTATAAAGGAGTTCTTAAAGTTGAATTACAACAATGAAAGCAAAACATCCAGGTAGAGAGAGCTGATCAGCAAGAAGATACTTTAAGATCCAATTTAAAGAAGTTTTTACTACTCTTACACGTGGTGCCAATTTTATCAGAGGAAAACGTGCAACCAACTGATGACAAGAGCTCATATGAAAAGCATAGCATCTCGGAACTTCTTTTAACAAGTAACAATTAAATGGAATTCAATGTTAATAGGGTCTTTATGGGCAACTCAATACTCCTTGGTTGCCCACCTAAAGCCTACAAATTGTTCTCCGTCCATATTTACAGCAGAAACACATCCTTAAGTGAGCTGCCAAGAATTAGGACGTAAAAACTAAAATTAACTGCAGAATAATACATACTGATGCATGGACATTTCTATGCTACCAATAAGCCCCTCTCTGCAAAAATTAACCCCATAAACCTAAAAACTAATATTTTACATGGAGACATAACCAAAAACTGCATTGGAGCTATAAACTATACTAATTTCCAGAACAAAGACATAACCTATTACACCCTACCCAATATAAGGTGAGAAAATCATAAGCATGTACCAGCCAACAACATAACAGAAAACACCATTATCATCAAGAAACGGATAAAAAATATCCATGGCATGTTTCAGACAACAAGATTAAGGATATTTTTGTACATTCAACATATACTTGGCTTAAGACCACACAACATTCAAAAGACTTCTTTTGCTTAAACTCCATGCCACGTCAAACAAATTGAAATGGAGGCATACTATTTTCACAATACAGTTGTACATGGAAAAACTCAATTTTTAATCATTCTTTCAATGAACAGACCCATAAAAGAACAAGAAACACAACTAACATTGGCAATAAAACTTAACACATGCTACCCAAACCAATAACAGATATCAAAAAATCCAAAATTAACCCCAAAAAGATCAATCTTTACTCATTCTTACAATAAAAAGAACCCAATTAAGAACAGACGCAACCAACATTGGCAATAAGCTAAGTTGCACGCACTCTTCACTTTCGATGCCGCACCAGTGTCGGATTCTCCAAAAATACACTACTTTGGGAGAATCATCCGACACACATCCATTGACATTTTTGAAGAGTCCGAGCAACATAGGCAATAAGACTTAACACACAAACTACACAAACCAATAACAGATATCAAAAATCCAAAATTAACACCAAAAAACTTAATCTTGACTCATTCTTACAATGAAAAGAACCCAAATAAGAACAAATGACACAATCAACGTCGGCAATTTAGACTTAAGACAAGCTACACAAACCAATAACAGATATCAAAAATCCAAAACTAACCCCAAAAAACTCAATCCTTACTCATTCTTACAATTAAAAAAGAACCCAAATAAGAACAAACAACACAACCAACATTGGCAATGAGACCTAACACAAGCTACATAAACCAATAACACACATCAAAATCCAAGATTAACCCAAAAAAATTCAATCTTCGATCATTCTTCCAAATAAATTGAAGAAAAAACACAACTAACATTAGCAATAAACCAAAACACAAGCTACACAAACCAATAATAGATACCAAAAAATCCAATATTTTTTAATCATTCTTCCAATAAACAGACCCAAAGACACAACTAATACTCGCAATTAGACTTAATCACAAGCTACATAAACCAATAACACATATCAAAAAATCCAAGATTAACCATGTAATTCAATCTTCCATAAATAGAACAAAAAACACAACTAACATTACCAATGAACCAAAGCTACACAAACCAATAACAGATACCAAAAAATCCAATATTTTTTAATCATTCTTCCAATAAACAGACCCAAAGACACAACTAATACTGCCAATTAGACTTTTAACACAGCTTAACCAGCTTGAAACACCCAATACAAAGGTAAACACCCAAATAAAACCAAAATACTCAGATCTGAACAAAAGGGGTGTCAAAATTTCACCTTAAAAGATGAAATAGATGAAGAACCGCCATGTGGACGAAGCAATGGGAGATCTGAATTAATTGAGGAAGGTTCAAAGCGAGGACCAAGCACTCTGCTTCCACCACCTCTGTTACCACCACCTGGTCTCAAACTTAACACCGTCTGATCAGCCTGCATAACTTAACTCAATTTCTCCACCGTCCGATCAATTCGAACCCAAAAACAAAAAAAACAATCCAACCTCTCAAACACCAAAATCAAGAAAACCCCAAATACAAAAAATTAAAAATACCCAGATAGAAAATATGTATGTATATATAGGGGTGAGCTATTTTAAAGAGAGAAAGGGAGAACTTTTTTTTTAGAGAGAGAGAGTATTTCCTCTCTCTGCTAGGAGAAGGAGTGAAGGGAAGAGAGGTGTGGCCGTTTATAAGAAGGGGGAAGAGGAGAAAGAAGGGAAGGAAACCCTTTTTGGGATAGGTTTGGGATTATTAGTTTGTGTGAGGGTATTTTTGGTATTTAACTTTTTTTCTACATAGTATATTTGGAATTATTTTGGTGCCTTTTAGGAAATACATTCCCCTTTGACTATTTTGCCCTTGGGCTATGGTTCAAAGTTTTGCTTTTGGGCCAAAGAAATTTTTTGTTATGTCAAACTATAAGGACACTATTTTTGGTAAGTATAAAAATAGAAAATAGTTAAATTTATTGTAAGAAATAAAAAAAAAAGTAGTACCATTTGGTATTTACATTTGCCTCGGTTGGCAATTATACATTCTAACTTTGAGCGTGTGCACATTCATTCTCTCAGTTGATAACTAAACAACTAAAACATGCAATGGACGGCCGACACTAACTAGCACAAAATTTGAAGGTGGCTAAATGATCAGTTTATAGATTGAAGTGTTTAACCGATATAGTGCAAATGAATTAAGGCGTTTACATATGCATATTCGAAATTCATTTGAAATTTTAATTTGAGTGTTGTTTCATATATTACGTTTTTTATTTACTAGTGAATACAACAAGATCAACACGGGTTGTGGTGGAATGGTAAGCACTTCATCCTTAATTAGCACTCTCCCATTCGAGGCCCCTCAAATATGAAATCGCCTTTGTTAGGAAATGCTTTACCCATTAAATCTAAATTTAATCACGCTTCAATATGGATATTGAATACCAAATAAAAAACTAGTAAATGCAAAAATTTTACTTTCTAATTTTTCAAATACACAGAACAACATAGTAAGGTTAAGATTATTTTTTTTTTTGTCACATATAAATCAAATTTGAAATGATTTATATCTTGAGGTAACATGGATATATATTAAAAAGTTATATCACATAAAAATATTGTATATTTATTCTGATCAACGACAAGTTATAATACTTTCAATGGTCACTTCTAAATTATTAATGGTATGTATCATTAATTTTCAATATACAAACTTTTTTATACTCAAAATTACAAATAATAACAATAATAATAACACATTCAGTAAAATCCTATAAGTGAAAGTGAGAAGGATAAAAAATATACAGCCTTTATATAATTCACTCTTTGTATAATTAACATCTAAAATAAAACTTCTGATAAAAGAAAAAAAGGCGATTATACAAATTGAGTAAAAAAAATTTTAGTCATTAACTTTTCATAATCTTGAAATTACAAGGAAAATGATAAGAACAACAATCTACATGATGTTAATTATAATGATTCACGTATTTTAACATAATTAATATATCAACACGTACATTTGCACGTATACCCTAAATTAGATATTTATACGACAATTACATAATTAATATAATCTTATAAGTATATTTAAAAAAAATAAAATACACACAAATCTTATTTTTATTTTTGTCATTTAAAAAAACTATTTTGATAAATACTCACTAGCCAATAATATTATTGAAGAAGGATGACAAAAAAATATAATAATAAAACAACAAGATAACACATCAAATGAAGCAATAAATACCAATATATGAATACTTCACACAAAAATAGTAAGACTTTACTAACAAGTGAAGGCAGAAAAAAAGTTATAGTTATCTTCTCAGCCAAAGATAAATTATAATAATTTCAATTAATCAATTTAAAAATTATAAAATTATTTATAAACACATAATTTACAACAAACTCAAAATTACACAAATGTACCACAATAAAATTAAAAATTTTGCTAATAATTATCACACGCTTCTAAACTTAACATCATCTGCTTTTAGCTTACGATACTATATTATTACTTAAAAAAACTAAAAATTACATATTATTTTTAGTACACTTACAAAATCAAACTCCCAAACACATTCATATACATGAAGCCACTCGTTAGACACCCAAAAACAAGATCAAACATAAGAACTAAAGAAAAGTGGCAACACACAACATCAAACTAAAATTAATATAAGATACAAACATATACTATATCAAGAAACTAAAAATAAAAACTTACAAACCCAAAACATAAACATATTACTTATTACTACAAGAAACTAAAAACTAACTTGCAAAGTCCAAACACAAAACATATAAACATTCTTAACACACGTAAAAACAAGATCAAACATCAAAAGAAAAAGTGACAACAAACTTAACAACCACCACCAACATCTAATCAACTTCTTCAATCTTGGGTCCCGTGCCCGCCCCGGTACTGGTGGTGTTGCCACCGGGCATTTGACCATCATCCATCGGACCACTGCCATCCGCGCCACCGCCTTGATACATCCTTGCAATTATAGGATTACATATCCCTTCAAGTTCCTTCAACTTGTCTTCAAGTTCATCAACCTCAGCCAATTGGTTCTTATCAAGCCACTCAATAGTTTCTTGCACACTATGTTCAATCTTTTCTTTGTCCTCTTGACTCAATTTACTAGCAATTTTCTCATCTTTTATTGTATTCCTCATGTTATATGCATAATTCTCAAGTCCATTCTTTGCTTCAACTTTCTTTTTCACTTCTTCATCCTCAGATTTGTACCTCTCAGCATCCCTTACCATTCTCTCAATTTCATCTTTACTCAATCTCCCTTTGTCATTTGTAATTGTGATCTTGTTCTTCACACCTGCCGTCTTGTCCTCCGCGGTCACGTTTAGTATTCCATTCGCGTCTATATCGAACGTGACGTTGATCTGAGGAACCCCTCTTGGCGCTGGAGGGATACCGGAGAGTTCAAACTTGCCAAGAAGATTGTTGTCTCTTGTTCTCGCTCTTTCGCCTTCATAGACTTGGATCAGTACGCCTGGTTGACTATCCGAATAAGTCGAAAAGATCTGTTCTTTCTTCGTGGGGATCGTCGTGTTTCTTGGTATCAAAGTTGTCATAACACCACCAGCAGTTTCAAGTCCAAGACTCAATGGAGTAACATCAAGTAAAAGCAAATCTTGAACTTTCTCATCACCTTCACCTGTCAAGATTGCTGCTTGAACCGCCGCCCCATACGCGACCGCCTCGTCCGGATTTATACTCTTGCACAACTCCTTCCCATTGAAAAAGTCCTGCAATAGCTGTTGAACTTTCGGTATCCGAGTTGATCCGCCGACAAGAACCACCTCATGGATGTGAGATTTATCAACTTTAGCATCCCTCAAACACTTCTCAATAGGCTCCATGCATTTCATGAACAAATCCATACACAATTCCTCGAATCTAGCTCGAGTAATTGTAGCGTAAAAATCAATACCTTCAAACAATGAGTCGACTTCAATGGTTGTTTGCGTGGTTGATGACAGTGTCCTCTTCGCCCTCTCACACGCCGTCCTTAACCTCCTCAACGCTCTAGCATTCCCACTTAAATCCTTCTTATGTTTTCTTCTAAACTCCGTCACGAAATGATTCACAAGCCTATTATCAAAATCCTCACCACCTAAATGTGTATCCCCTGCGGTAGCTTTAACTTCAAATATCCCTTCTTCAATAGTCAAAATCGACACATCAAACGTCCCGCCTCCCAAATCGAAAACGAGAACGTTCTGTTCACCTCTTCTTGATGCTTTCTTATCTAAACCATAAGCAATAGCAGCAGCAGTAGGCTCATTTATAATTCTTAAAACATTCATACCAGAAATAGCACCAGCATCTTTAGTAGCTTGTCTTTGAGAGTCATTAAAGTAGGCGGGAACCGTGACGACGGCGTTTTTCACTTTGAATCCTAAGAAAGACTCTGCTGTTTCCCTCATTTTGACTAACACCATGGATGATATCTCCTCAGCTGAAAATTGCTTCTTTTCACCTTTGTAAGTTACCTCAATCATTGGCTTGTCACCTGGACCTGCAAATACCTATCGACGAAAACGCAATTGTTATCATAAAAAATCGAGTTTCATATTGAAGTGCGAATATTATATTTGACTCTTTCCCTGAGAGATTAAAATCAAAGTACATCGCGATAGAAGCTTATTAAGGTCTTGATTGATTTCTTTCATGATACGAGAACCGACTCAAACAACTCTGAAGTAATTGAATTTGAAATTTCAGAGCAAATTTAAAAGAAAAATAATAAAATTGAAATATAAGATAATGCATATTTTAGTATAAACACCACTATTTATAAGTGGTAAGAATTATTTATACACTAAATAACAAGACAGAAAAAATAATAATATTATGGGAGAAAAATATGGTTTTTTGATAGCCAATAATATTGTAGAACATGAGTTGCACCAAAGAATAACAAACCATTTTAATACCAATTTTCATAACCACTAACATGGGAAAAAAAAAAAGTCACTTCAATATTATACAATAAAAATATATAAGAATATAATCTCAAAAAAGCACATGTGAATCTTACCCTACCTCATTAGATTATTTTCAAAAAATCCTCGACTCAAATATATAACCCATCCAATCAGTTATAGAACAAAAAAATATACTCCCTCTATCACATTTTATATGAAACACAAAAAAATACATTCAATACTTTTACCTTTCCAAGCTAAAGTTATAGCATAAAAAAATCGAAGCATATACTTTAGTCGATATACAAATCTTTTCTTCAAAAAATCCACTATAATAGTAAAAAATTTTTTACACCTAAATCAATTAATAATATCAAAATCTAATATACTAAACCAAACCAATTTACTGATAGGATGCTCTCCTTTTTGCTCCGCCGCCTACAGGATATTAACAAAATAAATTCTTACGCATTACTCACCCATCCACCATTCTTTTCTCTTTTAACCCATAAGAATTTACAAAAATCACCTTACTATAGTTAATATATCTTTAAAATTATACTCAATATTCTTTTCTCTTTAATCCATAAGAATTTACAAAAATCACCTTACTATAGTTGATATAACTTTAAAATTATACTCAATAAAGATCAAACAAGTAAATTTTGAGAAAAAAAAATATAAACGCAGATCTTACCATTATCTCATAGAGACAGAAACCTTAAAAACCCTTAAAAATGCATACATAAGACCAAGAGAATACCTTAAAAGGCCACAACTTCATGTCACTTTGCACAGAAGGATCACTAAATCTTCTACCAATTAATCTTTTAGCATCAAAAACAGTGTTATGTGGATTCATAGCAACTTGATTCTTTGCTGCATCACCAATCAAACGTTCAGTATCAGTAAAAGCAACATAAGATGGTGTTGTTCTATTCCCTTGATCATTTGGTATTATCTCAACTCTATCATTAACCCAAACACCAACACAACTATAAGTTGTACCTAAGTCTATTCCTATCCCTTTTCCCTCTTTACTACTACTAGTAGTAGACATTTTTGGATTTCTCAAGAACCCAAAATTTCAAGATTTGAATTTTTTTTTGTTGTGGTATGATGATGGGAAAAAATTTGGTCTAGTATATGTATATGTATGTATATATACAAGTTTGAGGAAGAATGGAGATGGTTGTAGATTTTTAAGAAAGAATGATTTAATTTGAATAATTATTAATTTAATTGTATTCGTCATATATATGTTGATTTTAGGTATTATTGTATGTTTTTTATTGTTAGTGGTTTTTTTTTTCTTTTTTTTTATATTTAATTTATTCTATTTATGGATTTTTGAGACGAAGATTTTCAGGAAATAATCTCTCTGTTTTG
>JAPFFP010000098.1:864355-876820 GCA_026153255.1 Solanum medicagineum
ACTGATATATAAATAGGAATAATTGTGTCCCCCTTATTCCGTCTCATTAGTCATAGGTTTACTTGAAATGCCTACCAGTATAAGATTTAGAAGTGTGTTATTGGAAATAGAAGAGAAAAATCATGTAATCTTTTGAGTAATATAAAATCTGTCAGAACTTTACTTTTTAGGGAAGTAGACAACGTCCAAGACGGCTCAATAAGAAAAGTAAGGGAAGGGAGGGTTTCCATTGGTCATCATTCTGCGGTTCTTTTTTTCATTTGTTTAGGCTTCGAGTTGGTCGTGCACTGTTCTTGTTTGTTATGATTGATCATAAGCCTTTCTAGAACCAAAGTTCAAACCAAGCAAAGTACTTTATAGCACACTCCCTTTAAGTATGCACTGTGTCATTTTTGCTTGAAGATTACGTCATACCACAAGTTATTATCTTGCGTACCGATTTTGATCATTTGTATGCTGACTAGATGCAAGGAGTACCTTAGTTATTATCTTGCGTACCGATTTAGATCATTTGTATGCTGACTAGATGCAAGGAGTACCTTGGTCATGATTTCACTGCATATGTTGTTTGTTTTGAATTGCTAAAACATCAGTGCACTGATACTTTGCGGTATTTTTGGCAGTAAATATAAGTATGAACTGCAAAAGAAGAAAAAGGAGCAGCAAAAGAAAAATGCTGGTACATCTGTTGCCTTTTAGAAGTTTTTTTCTTTTGAAACAAGAGACCCCGTGTAACATCCTTTTACCAACTTTTTTTTTCCAATGACAGCCAATCGCATGGATTTGAAGGAGCTCAAAATGGGGTAACGTTCCACGTTATGTATGCTTAACACTGATATTTACTGAGAAATTATCAGCTTTTAATGGTTCCGTTCCTTCATTAGATGGCTACTCAGTGAAAATGTGTGATATTGAGAGGTGTCCTTAATTTTGTCTTCCATTGGAGTATGTTGAATGCAGAAAGTGCACTCAAAAGTGCGTTCACGAAGTTTTCCCTGTGTTAATACACTTTCCTAATGTTGATAGGGTTGTATCTTTTCCAATGTACCAAAAAAAGAAAGAACGACAAGTGTCTTGTAAAAAAATAGTGAAAAGGGGAGTTTCTAATATTGTAGTTATCATTTGAGTTAAAATTGAATTTACCTGTAAGAAAAGTTATTTCTATTGTTATAACACGGTAACCATTTCAATGTTATTTTCTCGAAGTAATAGACCAATATCCTTGTTGTAGTATGTTATGGTATGGTACATTGTTTATATCATGTTTTACTGCTCTTGTTTATTTTGGTATCCTTTCTGGTAGTTGAAGATTTCTTTTGATATTGCAGTTATAATATTGATTCTCACGATTATTCAGTGCGTTTGAAAGCTGCTCAGAAGTTCTTGAAAGATGGTGACAAGGTAGCTCGGGCTCAGGGCTCATGTATTTCAGCATGCAAGTGCTTTAATTTACTGGTTTAATGCTTAAATGCTTTTTATTGGTACTTCCTGCAGGTAAAAGTCATAGTGAACTTAAAAGGCCGTGAAAATGAGTTCAGAAATAATGCTATCGAGCTATTAAGACGTTTCCAGAATGACATCGGTGAGGTAAGCATGCTTTGCTTTTTTCCCTGGTGTCAAAAGTAAATATTAGTCATGATGCAGTGTGCCTGCAATCCAGAAGATGTGAATAGTTTTGAAAGCATGCACACTAAGATCACAACCTCGTCCTTTAATCTGAAAACATGTATAAAAAGGTCCTCGGTAAAAGCCTAAGTATATTCACTATGGGAATTGTATAGGTAGTTCATTTTCTATACCGAACGAAGTCAGTTATGAATCTTATCTTGGATGGGAGGTAAGATTATGGCTGCATCACTATTGATTCTTTCTCGGACGCATTCAATCATCACCTCAGAATAAACTATTCATGGAAAAGGAAAGCAGTATGGATAACAAGCAGCATAATTTGTGATTCTGAGATCCAATATTTTGATGTTTACTCAAGTTCAGTAGAGCAAATAAGAAGTTTGGTTCATACGGGATTAGATCACCAATTGAAGTGTGTATTTTCAGTTAGTTTTTTCCCTCTCCGTTTGCTTTCTACTTTAGTTGTTTTTTCCATATCTAGTATCTTTTGCTTTTGGGGCCTAATATTTTTTAGACGAGGGTCTTCGGAGAATAGTCTCTCTATCTTGTACCTTCCCCAGACCCCACTTGTGGAATTCGACTAGGTATGTTGTTGTTGTTTTCCCTCTCCCGCTAGTTAATGTCTTATATTATGGTGCCATTCACAGCTTGCAACGGAGGAGAACAAGAATTTCAGGGATAGGAACGTCTTCCTAGTTTTGATACCGAATAAGGCTATTGTACAGAAAGCTTCAGAACAACCGAAGAAAAAGGAAAAACCAGCAACTGGAGTTTCAGCCAGTGTTTGAGCATCAGATGAAATTTTATTGTAAGGGGTTATAAGCAGATAATGAAGGCATATAATTCTCAAGAGAAAGGTGAGAGATGCCACCCTGATATCTGTCTTGTATAGAATTTAGTCACATACAAGCCTGTAATAGGAGGATGTGTAGTGTCTGTAATAGTAGCAAGAAACATTTCAGTTTTTTTTTGTAGCAACATTTACTAAAGATGAGAGTTTTAAGTAAGTTTGCGCTTTCCTTCACTTGTTATATACTTATGTTCGACATGACATTTACGCAAGGGTGTGACCTATTGGTCAATTAATGTAGTATGGATTGGAAGAATAGGGTACAAATCCCAATGGAGGTTTACACTTGCAGGACCAACCAAGAGTGGAGCCAGAGGCGAATTTAGGAATTTAAGAACATGGGTGTACTATTATTTTATATTTTAAAAAAGGAAACAAATGATATTGGTTGGAATTGAACTCTCAACCTTCATGCTAACAAAGAGTCCATGAATTAGTGAACTAACTTATTATTTTGAGCATGAGTTTCTTTAGCTAGTATTTAATATATTCTTTAAGAATTTTACAAGTAATACACCGAATTTAGTCGGATGACCATGGGTTTCCTTGACCCAAAAAATAGGGCTAAATTCGCCCCTGAGCAGGGCTATATTCACTCTAGGGTGGTCAGATGAACACCTTTTATCGAATTTTTTTTTAAATATAGGTTGAATATAGATATTTTGATATATATCATTTGTTGAACAATCTTGACACAAAAATCACCCGCTCATGTTCTAAAAGTATGAACACCTTTGATAAAAATGTTTGCTCCGCCACTTAGACCAACTACGTGGCACGCGATAGGCCAATATCTATCCCACATCACGACGACCCTAAGCTGGGCATAGTGTGTTGTCCATGTGCCCTCAGTCTATTACGTGCAATTTCAATAACACTTTTTTAAGCTGAAAGAAAGCCAGATAAGAATCTCATGGTAATACAAAGGAGAAGCATCCCTCAGAAAAGAAAGTAGTATTCAAACTCCCAAGAGATCGTCATTACTGATTCATTCAAAGGTATAGACTCTCTATTTCTTTGCCAGTGACTTTTTTCCTGATGTTACTTGGAACGAATAGAACAAACTATCAGTTGTCCTTTATCGAACCAGTTGATGAGAGGTAGTAGATATACCACCAAAAAGAAAAAAGAAAGGATTTGGGTATACTTTTTTTTTTTTAAAAAAAATTTCATTATTGTATTGGTAGGGTTTTATAACAAAGGAGGAACTTACCTATCATAATGATGAACTATCAATTGTTAATGTTGTAGCTACACCTTCTGTGACTTACTTTGTTGGTGACTTCAAATTTAAGTACTTTGCAGCCCAAGCATCTATAGAGAGATTTGTTCTTTTCACTTCAAATATAGGATCCATTTCAAAACTATTTTGTAAATGTCTCTCTCAAATACTTTGACTTAACACTCAAAAAGGGTGAATGTCTTGCAAAGATTTGTAAAATTAGTAGCCACTTAAAAATAACTTATCGTGATGGCATTTAATTTTTAACCCAATATCTTATTTAATAAAAATATGTGGGTCAAAGTACCCTTAATTATGACTTAATTTCACAAGGTAAAAGTTTAGATAAGTTAATGTAGTATCTAATTCAAGAAATACATTTAGAGAATTTTTGCCTTATGGGCTTAAGGCATGATTTTGTAGGAATGAAGTTATGTTTGGCCTTTTTTTTTTTTTTTTTTTTATTTGATATTTTCATAAAAATACTTATTTTAGTGACCTAAAAAAAGAAAAGAAAAGAAAAGTAAAGTAGACTACTTCAAATAAGCTTCTTTCCAAATAAGAAATTAATATGGCTCTTCCAATTGACTTATTAAAAAGTACACAAACTTTAATGAGCCTTTCCACAAATATTTTCATTAAAAAGCTTCTTTTGAGGATAAATGGAAAAGCCTAGACACCAATTAACAAGTTTCATGCCAAATTAGTAATTAATGTGTGCTTTCCTTACTAATAAGTAAAAACTCTTTATTCTAATAATCATGATTTATATAAAAGCCAAATCTTAAACTAATGATTCAAAATAGTAACTCTCAAAAGCCCCCAAGGCCTAGCTCAAGTGGCGAAGCAGGGAGGATTTGTGGCTGAGGTTACAGGTTTAAGTCTCACACCATGCATAGCAAAGTCTGGTATTTAAGTGGGGAACGATAGCGGGGCAGACTCATTATTCACTGACTTTAGAAGGCTGTGATTGGTCCAAAGGGCAGACCATAGATCGATTTTTCGGTTATCAAAAAAAAAAAAAGTAACTCTCAAAAGTCAAGGACCATTGACACAACATTTGCAAAAACCTTGGGGACTAATTTGAACAAAAAATAAAAAATCCCAACCAAAGGAAAAGCTTAAGCAAAGAAGCTGGCATACTAACACATGGTTGTTGGAAAAAAAGAAAAGAAAGAGGAAGCTTAGCTTAAAGGCAATGGAGACTCTACAACCAACACATCTTCCATAGAATGGACATATATTAGGTACAAGAAAGATACATAAAGAAAGTGACACTAGTACTACTAAATCTCATTCTTTCTTTCATTAAAAAAAAGTAATCTTTAATACCATATATATCATTGTTACTCACCTTCCATTTCTCACTAGAATCATCCATCCACCACTTTCCTTCCTCAATATGGAAGCCAGTGCAGGTCTAGTTGCTGGTTCTCATAACCGGAATGAGCTTGTCGTCATTCATGGCCATGAAGAGGTAAGGCATTCTCTTGGAATGTCCAAAGTTGAACACATTGAAGTGCATAATAAGTACTATGTTGCTCGGACTCTCCAAAAATGTTGTTGCATCCATGTAGGCTATTTGGAGAGTCGAGCAATGTATAAAATAACAGTATGGATATAGATATGTGTGTTTGAGAGATTCATATTATTGTCTCTCTAGCACAAGGGGTCTGGTGGACTTTATCTCAATATGCATCTTCCTTAAAAGCACATCACACATAGAACTGAAAAAAATGTGTTGCTTTCTTTTTTAACCTTCTTTCTTTGTCCTTAATTTGCTGCAGCATAAGCCATTGAAGGATTTGAGTGGACAAGTTTGTGACATATGTGGGGATGAAATAGGCTTAACAGTGGATGGTGATCTTTTTGTGGCCTGCAATGAGTGTGGTTTCCCTGTGTGTCGGCCTTGCTATGAGTATGAGAGAAGGGAAGGAACTCAACAGTGTCCACAGTGCAAGACCAGATACAAACGTCTCAAAGGTATATATACACATGTTGATGAATAAAAATTCACATCCACACAAACTTGTTCTGGTTGTTCGTGTCATTTATTTTTTGTTTTAATTGTATTTGACGTCTTGAAGGAAGTCCAAGGGTGCCGGGAGATGAAGATGAGGAAGATATTGATGATATTGAACATGAATTCAAAGTTGATGACGAACAAAACAAGAATAGAAACATTGTTGAGACCATTCTCCATGGTAAGATGACATTCGGAAGAGGACCAGAAGACGAAGATTCTGCTCAGTACCCTCCTGTCATTGCTGGAATACGCTCACATCCGGTATGAATATTAAATCTGTATCAAGTAATACTAAGACAAGAGAATTTTGAATACTTCGAGTATGAATGCATTTTGTGTATGCAGGTTAGTGGTGAATTCCCGATATCAAATCATGGCAATGGAGAGCAGACATTGGGATCTTCACTTCACAAAAGGATACATCCCTATCCAGCTTCTGAATCTGGAAGTGCAAAATGGGATGATAAGAAAGAGGGAGGGTGGAAAGAGAGAATGGATGATTGGAAATTGCAGCAAGGACATGTTGGGCAAGATTATGATGACTCTGCTGACGCTGATATGGCCATGTAAGTAGTTACAATCGATCTTTAATATGAAAATGTTATGCAAATACATACCTTGAACCATAATACTGAGGCTTTGGATATCAGAATAACACGAGCAAAATCTCACATCTAGGTTGTTTCTTAGTTATATTCTGTGGTTGGACATACAGATACTAGCACTTGACTATTTAAATTTCACTCCTTTTTCGTTCACATTCACATAAATGGAAGTGAAAGAAGTATATCTGACAAGTTATGACAGTATGAATAAGAAATTAGTGGAAATGAGAATGCACTTGGGGGTCGTTTGGTTAGCAGTAAGTTATCCTAGAATAAGTTATCCCACTATGTAATTATCCCATCGCTAAGTTAAAAATGGTGGCATAAATAATCCCTGACTACCTAATACCTCCAACCAAACACAAGATTAAATAATCCTACATTTTTATCCTGAAATTATTATACCTTATACCTCACACCAAACAATTCCTTACGGATATACAGACATGTACAGTCATTTCAGGTGTATCTACTCTTGTAGCTTTGTAGATATTACTAATACCTATCAGATCACTACATTGCTGTTGTTTCTTCTCACACACACAAATTCAATGCTTAAAATAGTTAATACAAAGTGCAACATGCTCTCAGCTAATCGATGTGAGAAAATGCAGGGTGGATGAAGCAAGACAGCCTTTATCAAGAAAAGTGCCAATAGCATCAAGCAAGCTCAATCCTTACCGGATGGTGATTGTAGCTAGGCTGGTGATTCTGGCCGTCTTCCTTCGTTATAGAATTCTGAATCCAGTGCATGATGCGATTGGTCTCTGGCTAACTTCTATCATCTGTGAGATCTGGTTTGCCTTCTCTTGGATCCTTGATCAGTTCCCAAAATGGTTTCCAATTGACCGTGAGACTTACCTCGATCGTCTCTCTGTCAGGTGACAATTCTTTGCAAGTCTGTGCTCATACTACTAAAAAGAAGTTAATCCTTAAGCATGGACATAAAACCACTGGAGTTGCCAAATTAGTTTCCAATATATACACCTTTTTCACAAACTCGTCAGTAAAATATAAGATACTGACAAAAACAAGATCAAAGTTCCATGAGAGAGATAGCTTGGCATTCAGGCAAAACATACAAGAAGAGAAACTATTGCAAATCATATTTGCACTTCAATCTGAATGAGATTGTAATTTTTAAAGTTGCAATTCAAATCACTGTCAAAAGGCTTCTTAAAAGTTCTAGCAATCTTTTTAAGACAAAAACTTTACGACCAGAGAAATAAATATTTGACCAAAATTTTGATGTAGGTATGAGAGGGAAGGAGAACCAAGTATGCTATGCCCTCTAGATATCTTCGTCAGTACAGTGGATCCTATGAAGGAACCTCCTCTTGTTACAGCTAATACAATCCTCTCAATATTAGCAATGGATTATCCTGTTGACAAAATTTCATGCTACCTATCTGATGATGGAGCTTCAATGTGCACCTTTGAAGCACTATCAGAAACTGCAGAATTTGCTAGAAAATGGGTTCCCTTCTGCAAGAAGTTTGCTATAGAGCCTCGAGCTCCAGAATTTTACTTCTCCCTAAAGATTGATTATCTCAAGGACAAAGTCCAGCCAACATTTGTTAAGGAGAGACGAGAAATGAAGGTAAAGCTTGAACTCTTGTTTCATCAGCTAGTGCTACATAAAACTTTCCATGTCACGAACTACAAATCTCATTGTACTTGACAGAGAGAGTATGAAGAATTCAAGGTAAGAATCAATGCACTAGTTGCAAAAGCAACTAAAATGCCTCCAGGAGGGTGGATCATGCAAGATGGAACACCATGGCCAGGAAATAATACCAAGGACCATCCTGGTATGATTCAAGTCTTTTTAGGACAAAGTGGAGGAACAGATGTGGATGGACATGAACTCCCTCGTCTTGTTTATGTTTCTCGTGAAAAGAGGCCTGGTTTCCAGCATCACAAAAAGGCTGGTGCTATGAATGCCCTGGTAAACATGGAAACTTCTGTTATATGCTAGTTAATACTCCAGAGTTACAAGTCAAAACTTTTATATATCCACTTTAAAACATTATAAACACTACATCAAACATTCTTCAATATTATCCTTGTAGGTTCGTGTTTCAGGAGTTCTGACCAATGCACCGTTTATGCTTAACTTGGACTGTGATCACTACATTAACAACAGCAAGGCTGCAAGAGAGGCCATGTGCTTCTTGATGGACCCACAAATGGGAAAAAAAATTTGCTTCGTCCAGTTTCCTCAAAGATTTGATGGAATAGACAGGCACGATAGATATGCCAACCGAAACACAGTCTTCTTTGATGTAAGATTAAGCAGAATATGCAACATAAGGCCACTAAAAAGATACTATTCTTGGAATTTATACTAGATTAGTTTATCATGTAATTATTTCTACTACTTGGGCAGATTAACATGAAAGGCCTAGATGGCATACAAGGTCCAGTATATGTTGGCACAGGATGTGTCTTCAGAAGGCAAGCATTGTATGGGTACAATCCTCCTAAACGCGCCAAGCGCCCAAGAATGGTGAGCTGTGACTGTTGTCCATGTTTCGGACGCAAAAAGAAGCTTGACAAATATAAATCTGAAGTCAATGGAGATGCAGCCAATGGTCAAGGTTTTCATATATCCACATTCTAAATATTTTCAAGCTTCAATTTTCAAATAATACAGGAGCCTCTTAAATAAGATCCCCTTTGAGATAGACTTTTACTTATTTTCTCTTTTTCTTTTCTATATCTCCTCAGGATTTGACGATGACAATGAGCTACTAATGTCCCAGATGAACTTTGAAAAGAAATTTGGTCAGTCTGCAATTTTTGTGACTTCAACTTTAATGATTGAAGGGGGGGTTCCACCTTCGTCGAGCCCAGCAGCCTTGTTGAAGGAAGCTATCCATGTGATCAGCTGTGGCTATGAAGATAAAACAGAATGGGGTTTGGAGGTAATGTTCATCTTTGTTTCAGCGCTTGCAAGAAAAAACTTGGTTGACAAGGGATAAACAACTAATAAGAAAACCAGAACTATTCTGAGAGTTTGACTTCTACCTTTCAGAAGTGCTTTAGAAGTAACTCTAATGCAAAGCAACAGTGATCATAGAAAATATGCTAGTGCTTTTAGTACAAACATATTTCAATTTGTGAAACATGAAGGATATAAATGCTTAAAACTTACTGTATGTGTAGCTAGCATGAGATATAACAATCATAATCTATTCTAATGTAGTCACCTTTAGGAATATCTTTGATTGAGGTAACTGTTTCTGAACTTGCAGCTGGGATGGATATACGGCTCTATCACGGAGGATATCTTAACAGGTTTCAAGATGCACTGCCGTGGTTGGAGATCAGTCTATTGTATGCCTAAATTAGCTGCATTTAAGGGGTCTGCTCCAATCAATCTATCAGATCGTCTCAACCAGGTGCTTCGATGGGCTCTTGGTTCCGTTGAGATCTTTTTCAGTCATCACAGCCCGGTTTGGTATGGCTATAAGGGAGGAAAGCTTAAGTGGCTTGAACGATTATCATATGTCAACACAACTATTTACCCCTTCACTTCTTTACCTCTCCTTGCCTACTGCACTCTCCCTGCTGTCTGCTTGCTGACTGGAAAATTCATAATGCCAGAGGTAATAACATGATGTTTTTACTTAAATGCCATTAACTGAAAATTTTGAACACCTGTAGAACAACAGTTGCACCTAAGTAGCTGCATATTTCACAAGTTTACTTGCTTTCTGGGATAATCAGTTGACGAGAACTTGCATTTCATTGATGCAGATAAGCACCTTAGCAAGTCTCTTTTTCATTGCTCTTTTCCTCTCTATCTTTACAACGGGAATTCTTGAGCTAAGGTGGAGCGGAGTAAGCATTGAGGAATGGTGGAGAAATGAGCAATTTTGGGTTATTGGAGGGGTATCTGCCCACCTTTTTGCTGTAGTACAAGGTCTTCTCAAGATTTTGGCTGGCATAGATACCAACTTTACTGTGACATCTAAGGCAGCAGATGATGAGGACTTTGGAGAGTTATATGCCTTCAAGTGGACTACTCTCCTTATTCCTCCAACAACAATTCTCATAATCAACTTAGTTGGGGTTGTAGCCGGAATCTCTGATGCCATCAACAATGGATACAATTCATGGGGTCCCCTTTTCGGAAAGCTTTTCTTCTCCTTCTGGGTCATTGTTCATTTATATCCATTCCTCAAGGGTCTTATGGGTAGGCAGAACAGGACTCCAACCATTGTTGTCATATGGTCAATACTTCTAGCCTCCATCTTTTCCTTGCTCTGGGTTCGAATTGATCCATTTGTGCTCAAAACCAAGGGACCAGATGTCACGCGATGTGGAGTCAACTGCTAGCATGCTCATTATTCCCTTTTCAAGGCCATGCTCTTTGGATCGCACATAAGTATCTTGATATATCACGGATCTTGCATCCTCCCTTGTGTGGTCTCTGAAGTACGCCCCTCAAACTAGAATATTCAAAAAAACAATAAACCTAGAGTCAGAAGTTCTGTTTAGTGTACAAATTGTACTCAATTTTTTTGATTGTTCAAAATGTACTCGATTTTGCATATAAACTAAATGAAGTGTTTGAAGACAATCTGCCAACGTTTTTCTCACTTTGTGACCAACTATGAGTTTTGACAGAACTTTCAAGTAACTAATCTTTGAACTTAATGAATAAAGATGCAATACAGTATCTGAGGGAAGTCTCAATGAATGAAGAGTGTGAGTGCCGCATACCTCATCCTATCTAAAAGGGTAGGTGAATACATAAATTAAGGGAGAGAAAAAGAATTTCCATGAAAATAACACTTGACACTTGGAGATGCATGTCCACAATCGAGACAAAAGAAGATCTCAGCGAAACTTATACAAACCTTTTTGCAGCATGTTCTATACATTCTAGCAGATAGAAACCTCAGCAACTTCCTGTGCAGCAAATGCCTAACACAACTTGGAACAATGGGAGGAGGACATGAAATATCCTACGAGGAAAAATGTGTACAAGAGCTCAACCTAGGTATGCCTATTTGATCCAAAGTAACTTTAGTTGTTCAATATACATGCTACATATTTTCTAGAAAAAAAAAAGAGTTAACTTTTAGTTGTTATTCCACTCTTCTAGGCATTTGTATAGCTTATTTTTAATGAGTAAGCTACTTGAATGCTAAACAAAGAGGCGGAACAGAAAAAGAAATAACAGAGTGATATTTATTGATTATGCAGTGTCCAAGAATACAACTAAAGTGCTGTCTTGATGTGAGAGTAAAATCAGCGAGATATTATGATGTGTATTGATTTACTGGACAACCTCAAATTATGTAAAACACCATAAACAGCCAGTTTTCATGACCAAAGTTTAGATCACACTCTTCCCTAAACTGCATGGTAATCAAAACAGTATTGGACAAGCCAAAGATTCCTTTCGCTTCAGCTTTTCTTCTGAGACAAATTATGTTGCTTACTTGAAATAAAAAGCAAATAATGGCATGTATAAACTTGAACCTTTGACATTGCACATTCGATAAGTGGTTTGAGCTATCCCATTGCCCTTGTTCCTATAAGAAGTGGATCTAAGCACAAGGTAAAAACACACTGGCTTCACTGACCTCCATAATTATCCAAATGGCTGAATAAACATCCTAGGCAGGAAAAAGTCATTTTACCAATAATCCCCACAGGAACACTCTCCATCTTTGAAATGGTGAAACCTATTTGCATCCCTTACAACAATAACCCTGTCTGTAACCTTTGATACAAACTTGGTGAAATTATGGCAATCCACACATACCCTTAGGTTCTTGATGATTCTGATTTCCATTTTAGGTTCAGAAGTTAAAAGTCCAAAAGCAATAGCTAACTTCTCACTATGAACTCTGACCATCAACTCCTTCTCCTCTTCCTCAACATCGTGCAATGCTGTGCTGGTTTCTGTCTGAAATCCAGCCTCCCTCATCTTCTCCATCAGCTCCTCCAGCTTTGCATAAACAGCTCCTGCTTGAGGATGTGACTGGTCGCTGGATGTAAAGACATGCTGGTAGCCATTGACCTCAATTAAAGTGCATCCAGGGGTCTTTGCTAGATTCTTGTTCTTAAGAACTTTCCTAACTGAAGCAGCTTGAAAATAATTGCGGTCTGCTGA